>MU695889.1:104353-114701 GCA_026770625.1 Nicotiana glauca
GGGGACCCGCGGGATCGTCCGGCTTAGTAACTTGTCCGGCCTCTTTTTTATTTCAGGGTATTGACATTAACAGAATAGGGAGTCTCAACCAGTGAGCACATCCCCGGAGGTGAGAAGAGAAGGGTTTCGGCACGGTTTATATGTACAGTTCAAATAATATCAAAGCGGTAAATCATTTAGCACAGTAGGCATGGAACATGTAGGAAAATCAGATATAACCCAATACAACAATTTATGTAAGCTCGAATTCTAAACCCTGAACAAAATGTTCTGGGTTCTCTTCCCCAGCAGAGTCGCCAGAGCTGTCACACCTCTTTTTTCACTACACCATCGGGAGGGCATAACAAAAAAAGAGTTTTTCCACTTAAAGGACAATCGAAACAGGATTCATTTTATTTAAGATTCAGAGTCGTAACCTGGAGATTTATGGTGTCCCAAGTCACTGGTTTGAATCCCGAATCGAGGAAAGGGTTTGACTCTGTTTAATAGTCGCGAACCAGAAATCCGGGTAAGGAATTCTATTAACCCGAGAGAAGGTGTTAGGCACTCCCGAGTTCCGTGGTTCTAGCACGGTCGCACAACTACTGTATTTGGCTAATATATGATTTTAAAACATGTTCTAACTTATGTGCCTTTTATTAGTAACCTGCTTTTATTTTTATTTTATTTTTACAAGAATTGCAACGTCGTGAAAATGTATCTCGAACCACGCCGTACCAGTACGCCCGTGGTTTTTGATACATTTCGACTCCGTTGAGATTTGAATTTGGGTCACATAAATGTGCACCCGTATTTAAGAAAGTAAGATTATTAAAAACGCGCCTAAAGCAACTACGCATTTGCACTTTGCGAGGGCTATGTAATTGTCATTTTTGTTTGGAATGGCGTACCTCGGACTATCCTAAGAGGCGTTACTCAACTAAGGCAAACTACGGATGTTTATTTCATATACTATTTTAAGATTATGGTAAGGCTGCCAATTAAGAACATGAAATATAGAAAACGGGTCAACTTAACAGAATGCCAAATTCATAAGATTTAATTTGAAAAAAAACAAACGGCCCAAATGCCATTCACATCTTCATTTTTTGTGAATTGTTCAAACCTGATTCCCACATCATTAGCGAAAAGTGTTAAACTGGCTACTTTACAATCAGACCTAATATTGAAAGGATATTCTTTTAACATCAGCTCAAATTCCTTCTTACAACAAAGCAAGCTAAAAGAAATAAACCCCACGTCTCCAAAAGGGATCACAAACAAAGAACAACAGCAACAATGGTTTAGGATCATTGAAACGGCCACGGAACCAAACAAACTTCAATTATCCAAATCAAAACATCTAATCATTCATAATAGACAATAGGACCAGCTCAAATCATGAAAAATAAATCTAACACATGAAGAATTCATAACACCTAATTAAGCAGAATAAACTAACAACTCAATAATTAGTCCCAAGAATCAACGAGTATATAACGTCGACGAAATAAGGAAATGATGTCGAGAAATAGACCTTTTAACAGCTAAATATTCTTCGATGCAACATGAACAGAGATTTGTCGAACTTTGCGTGAAGTAACCACAACCGGAAACGAAACCTAAAACTTCAACGGAGCCTCGAAACTTGACTGGTCCTCAAACTCGAACATCACAACCTCTTCATGTATCGATTTGGGACTGGTTTCGGGTTGAGGCATCAACGGACGAGGGATGGGAGGCCATTTTCTGAGATTTTCTGCCGTGCTGGTATATGTGTGTATGTGTACTACTATTTCTGGGGAGTTCTTGGTCAAGAGCATATAATTTCAGTTCAAACACATGAGTTTATGCATGCATCGAGCTCCAGGTCTGATCATTTTAAGTCTAATGGTGAAGCTTTTCAGAATCTTGCCGTTAATAGTGATACGCTGACGATTATGGTGGTGGGACGGGTCGCTCTTTGGTCAACAGAGACGAGAAGGAGCAGAACGGCATTAATGGGGTCTCAAAGAGGATAGTCGCTGGGGTCGTTTTGTTGAAGCAGAGAGGCGACGATGGGGGATTATTTTGTGAATTGCGGCTGAAGAAGATGAAGCTAAGGGTGTTGTTTTTTGGTTGAGAAAGAAACCTTGGCTGATGCTGCGTGAAGAGAGAACGACGGGGGTCCCTCTTTTTGAACTGTTATGGCCCTCCCTATTTTCAGGCGTCTCTCTCTCCCTCTAAATGTCTTACGTTGAACACTAGGTTAGGTATTTATAGGTAGGGTATTAGGGTTTTAGGGTATTGGGCCTAGTTTTGGGTATTGGGCTTGGGTTGTTATGTGCTAGGTCCGAATTTTGGGCCTAAAAATGGATCGTTTGAACCCAAATGTTATTCTTTCCCCGCAATCGAGAATGAAACACTATCTTATTTAATTAATCCTACGTAGGCAAAAAAACTGTTAAAATGAGACTGACAATTAAAACAAAATTATTTTTTGGGTATTTTCAAGATTAAAGAAACTACAAAATATTAATGAAACTATTTTTTTTTTTTATATAAGGATAAAATATGAACTACTATTTTTGTATTTTTTAAAAGATTAAAATGACTACAAAATATTAATGAGACTATTTTTGTATTATCGAAATTATATAAAGATAAAAAGAATAAGGTCCTATTATTTTATTTTTTTGTATTTTTCAAAATTATATTAAAAATGAAAATAGGTTCAAAGGAACATATCTCTTTAAAAATATCTAATACATGATTAAAATAGAGTAATATGCAATCATTTTTGTATTTTTTTCATTTTTATGATGAAAATAAAGTAAAGAAGTCAAAAATAGTTGAAATAGTTATATTAAGCCTAAATTAAATATTTACATGCTAAAATATGGAAAATCTTGGGGAGGGTCAAAAATCACACGTCTACAGGAAGTATTGCCTAAATTTGATTGCATTAATTCCAAATGTCAAATATGTGTGGAATCAAAATATGCTAAGCATCTTTATCAATCTGTTGAAAGAAATTCAAGTCCTTTAGACTTAATTCACACAGATATTTGCGACATTAAGTCAACACCATCTCGTGATGGGAAAAAGTATTTCATTACTTTTATTGATGATAGTACAAGATATTGCTATGTTTACTTACTTAATAGTAAAGATGAAGCAATTGATGCTTTCAAGAAATATAAGAGTGAAGTTGAAACACAACTAAATAAAAAGATCAAAATGATAAGAAGTGATAGAGGTGGCGAATATGAATCTTCTTTTGAAGAAATATGTTTGGAAAATGGCATTATTTACCAAACAATTGCCCCTTACTCTCCACAATCTAATGGAATTGCGGAGAGAAAGAATCGAACATTGAAAGAGATGATGAATATCTTGTTGATAAGTTCTGGTTTACCACAGAACTTGTGGGGGGAAGCTATACTTACAGCTAACTGAATAATCAACCGTGTATCTCATAGTAAAACACAATCCATTCCTTATGAAAAATGGAAAGGAAGGAAGCCCAGATTGAAATACTTCAAAATGTGGGGTTGTTTAGCTAAGGTACAAGTTTCAAAACCTAAAAGGGACAAGATAGATCAAAAACGGTTGATTGTGTATTTATTGGATATGCAACCAATAGTAAGGCATATCATTTTCTGGTTTATAAATCAAAAAATCCCGAGATTCAAGTTAATACAGTAATAAAATCAGATAACGCCGAATTCTTTGAAAATATCTATCAGTATAATAAGGAAAATGGCTTGTCCTACGAAAAGTCCAAGAGACCACAGGAAGAAACAACAGATATTTCTCCTAATGAGGAAAATTCGAGAAGAAGTAAACATCAAAGGACATCCACTTCATTTGGTCTAGACTTCCTGACATTCTTGCTAGAAAATGAGCCTCGAACTTTTAAGGAAGCAATGTCTTCTTCAGAAGCACAATATTGGAAAGAGGCGGTCAATAGTGAAATAGAATCCATATTGAATAACCACACTTGGGAATTGGTTGATCTTTTTCCAGGGAACAAAACTTTGAGTTCCAAATGGATTTTCAAATGGAAAATAAAAATTGATGGTACTATTGACAAGTATAAGGCAAGACTTGTTGTCAAAGGATTTAGACAACGAGAAGGCCTTGATTATTTTGACACATACTCGCTGGTAAAAAGAATTACATCTATTCGGATGTTGATAGCTTTAGCCGAGTTGTATGATCTTCAAATCCATCAAATGGATGTTAAGAAAGCCTTCTTAAATTGTGACTTGGAGGAAGAAATTTATGTGCATCAACCTGAAGGGTTTGTGGTTCCTGGGAAGGAAAATAAGGTGTGTCGACTTGTTAAGTCGCCATATGGACTAAAACAAGCACCGAAACAATGACATGCCAAATTTTGATCAAACAATATTATCAAATGGATTCAATATTAATGACTGTGATAAATCTATTTACATTAAGGACACTCCAAATCATATAGTCATTTTTTCTTTGTATGTTGATGATATGTTAATAATGAGCAAAGACATTGCCGACATACAAGCTACAAGCGTATGCTTGCTAGTAAGTTTGACATGAAAGACTTAGGAGTCGCCGACTTGATTCTAGGAATTAAAATCCAAAGGACTCCTCAAGGCCTAGCTTTGTCACAAACTCATTATGTGAAGTCGGTACTTGAAAAATTCAACCATTTGGAATTTAAAAGTGAAAGAACTCCAATTGACTTGAACCATAATCTTGTAAAGAATAAAGGAGAGAGCACGTCTCAATTGGATTATGCTTGTGTGTTGGGAAGCCTAATGTACATATGTAACGACCCGGCCGGTCATTTTTAGAATTTACACCCCGATCCCCCATTAACTGCTACCCCTAAGTTCATTTCTGCTATTTTGATTTGTCGGGACGTTCGGTGTTAGGATTCGGAGTGTTTTGGGACACTTAGTCCCTAAATGAGAGCTTAAGAGTTGAAAAATGGTCCGTATTTGGAACAGTGTGAAGACGACCTCGGAATGGAAATCTGATGGTTCGGTTAGCTCCGTTAGGTGATTTTGGGGTTGGGAGCGTGTTCGGAATGTATTTTGGAGGTTCGTAGCTCATTTAGGCTTGAAATGCCAAAGTTTGAATTTTTGAAGTTTCCGGTCCGATAGTGAGTTTTTGATCCGAGGGTCGGATTTGAATTCTGAAAGTTGTTGTAGCTCCATCATGTCATTTGGGACGTGCGTGCAAAATTTCAGGTCATTCGGACGAGGTTTGGTTAGGTTTTTGATCAAAAGCATATTTTGATAGAATTTGAAGTTCTTAGGCTTGAATCCTTAATTTAATCGGGTTTCTGGTGTTTTTTGAGGTGCTTTGAGGATTGGTACAAGTTTGAATTAGGTATTAGGTGGTATTGGTGCTTTTGGTTGAGGTCCCGGGGGCCTCGGGATGATTTCGGACGGTTAACGGAGTAAATTTCTAAGTTTGTTGCAGCTGGTATCTTTTTCCTTCTGGTATTTCCGTTTCTGCGGCTTGGGAACCGCAGAAGCAGAGCTGCAAAAGCGGCTTCCTTATTGCAGAAGCGAGTTTGGGTTACCCTCCAGGAAACCGTAAAAGCGGTAGGGTTTTCGCAGAAGCGGATCCGCTTCTGCGAGATGGGAACTGCAGAAGCGGAATCTGAGATCTTTAAATAAAGCCACAGAAGCAGTTGTATTGCCGCTGAAGCGGGACCGCAGAAGCGGTCCCCTGTCCGCAGAAGCGGTCCCCTGTCCGCAGAAGCAGAAATGTCTGTGCAGATATAGAAAATTTGAGGGTTTTGATTTCATAAGTTAGAAACTCAATTTGAGCACGGGAGAAGGCGATTTCGAGTGCAGTTTGAAGAGAAAATCATTGTGTAACATTTCTTTGATCCCTTTTCATTATATTTCATCATTATATAGCTAAATACATCATTGGAATTCGAATTTAGGATCAAAACCTGGTAATTTAGGGTAAAAGTTCATAGATCAACTTTGGGATTTTGATGGGGCATTTGACCTCCGATTAGGGAGATTTTTATATGGTTAGACTCGTGAGAGCACTAGGGTTCTGAAAATGTGAAAATTATTCGATTCCGAGACGTTGGATGGAGGGGCATTTTGGTCATTTTACCTATTTTCGCACCCTAACTTTAATTTTTAATAGTGGAATTAGTTGTTTGCAATATTATTTACGATATGTAATTGAATTGAATAGATTTGGGACATATGGAGTCGGATACTCATGGCAAAGGCGTGGTTTCTATTGATATTGAGCCGGTTCGAGGTAAGTGGCTTGTCTAACTTTATGTGGGGGACCTTTCCCCTTAGGATTTGTTTTTGATATTTGAGTGCCTTGTACGCGAGGTGACGAGCGCGTACTTGAGCCGATTGATGAAAATCTGGTTTTACTTAAGTTGTTAATATTTAACTTTCTTTCTTATTTGTCTTATCTTACTTGAAACTTATTAATTGTGCTAGACTGGGAAAGTATGTCTAACTGACTTAATTGCCTAATTGCTTAAGTTGTTTAATTGTACTACGTGAAGCATGCTAGGCTAGTTCTATCTGCTGCTCCATTTTTCGTACTTATTCCCTGGTTTATTTCTGGCTGTGATTGCGCGTTTACGTTGGGACTACGGATACGGGATTCCCGTAGCTCCCCCCTCCCCCTTGTTTGTTTACTCTGGGACTACTAGTTTGATTCCCGGGAGATCCCTCTGCACTTTTATTTTGGGACTACGGGGTGTCCCAGGAGATCCCCTGCACTTTTATTTTGGGACTATGGGACGGTATTCCGGGAGATCCCCTGCACATTGATGATTGGACTACGGGACGGTACCCCGGGAGATCCTCGATATTGATATGAGAGTTGGACTATGGGACGGTATCCCGGGAGGTCCATTGAACCGTTGAGGAAAGGGCTACAGGACGGTATCCTGGGAGACCCTCGTTGGTATTTTGAAATTTAGCTATGTTTACTTGTGTTTCTGCTTTATCCTTGCACTTATCCTTGTTCGTTGTTTTGCCTTATTACACTGCCGCGTTTATTAATTTGTATTAGACTTCCATCCTGTTAATTATTGTTACTGTATTACTTTTACCTCAGTAGGGCCCTGACCTTTCCTCGTCACTACCCAACCGAGGTTAGGCTTGGTACTTACTGAGTACCACTGTGGTGTACTCATGTCCTTCCTGCGCATGTTTTTCATGTGCAGATCATACAGGTACCTCTACTCATGTGCACTATCCTTGAGGCGAGGAGACATACGGAGACTTCGAGGTATATCTGCAGTGTCCGCAGACCGAAAAGTCTTCTTCCTCATTCTAGTTGTAGAGCTGTTATCCTATCATACTTTTGATGTAGTTATTCTGGAGGTTAGAGTACTTATTGGAATTCTATTAGCCTGTGTTTCCTGTGAGTTTCCAGATTTTGAGATTTGGTTGTAGACTTCCGCATATTCTTAGAGTTGTACAGGCCGGACGGTCTTATACTTAGTTGTTATTTTTCATATGTTCAGTTTTAATTGGTTTTTCCGCAAATATTATATCTTTTCTGCAATACTTGGCTTACCTGGTCGTAGGGACTAGGTGCCATCATGACATGTTCATGATCGGTGAACTAGGGTCCTGATAACATAATGAATTGTACACGTCCTGATATAGCTTGTGCGATAAGTAAACTTAGTCGATTCACGAGTAATCCCAACAAGCACCATTGGGTGGCAATAAAACGAGTTTAGGGATACTTAGAATATACCTAAGACTATGCCTTGCATTACAACAAATATCCTGTGGTTATTGAAGGATATAGTGATGCAAATTGGATCACCGGCTCAACAGAAACAAAATTCACAAGTGGGTACGTTTTTACTGTTAGCGGAGGAGCAGTATCATGGAAGTCATACAAATAAACATGCATAGCTCACTCTACAATGGAATAAGAGTTTATAGCTTTGGATAAAGCCGGTGAAGAAGCTGAATGGCTCTGGAATTTCTTAGAAGACATTCCATTTTGGCCCAAACCTTTGGCTCCTATTTGCGTATATTGCGATAGTGAGACGGCATTAGGACGCGCAAGGAGAATTATGTATAACGAAAAGTCTCGTCACATAAGATGCAGACATAGAACTATTAGACAACTACTTTCTAGTGGAATTATCACAATTGATTATGTAAAATCAAAGGATAATGTGGCAGACCCTCTTACAAAAGGCCTAACTAGAGAGGGAGTTGAGAAATCATCTAAGAGAATGGGACTATGGCCGAGGACAAGTCATCATGGCGGTAACTCTATCTAGATTTTTGGAGGTTTGAGATCTAGGTTCAAGGAGCGCAAACAAAGTTATGCATGACCGGTTCAACATTGTCAAATATAATATTTTAGTCCATTCTCGTGATGAAGATAATGTTCAGTAACAAGGATAAAATGTAAAGACATTTTTTAATGATTACCTAAGTTGGATGTGGTTTTTATCAAATAGTGTAAATCTATAGGATTACACGTTTAGGAATCACTTATGCAAGTATGAAGTGTAAGCCGCTTCAAGGAGAATTCTGTAAGGCCGATTCTCTACGCACTTATGAGACCAGGCGGTGTTCATGGCTGAAACGAACACAACAATGAGAACCAAAAGACGGTTAAGGGTCGATTATGTGACATATGCTTGTTTAGGTATACACCAAAGTTCGACGGTTCAAAGATATTAAATCTACCGGTTGACCGATATATCCGACATACGTTCACTATGAAAAATTCAAAGGGAAACCTAATTTCCAGATGCGGCCGATCTTTTCTTGCGAATCACACAGTTTCCATGTATGTTTCTTCTTTATATAGTCATTCCCCATTCATGTGGGGGATTGTTGGGCTTTTAAGTCATTGGGCTTTAAAGATGAGTGGTGTGAATTGGATAATGGTGGAAAATTAAATGGACTGGGTTGGACTTCAAAAACTGACCCAGTTTCTTTGGTTAAACTAGTTGACCCAGTTTAATAAGTAACATTAAAAGAATGAATCTTCCTATCAGATCTATGTTCACAGTGAACAGACACCATACCTTTTTACAAAGCCAACAATTGCCTATAAATTCAGGCATGGCTTCCATTCTAAAGACTCAGAAATTCAGAAACTACAAAATTACTTTCCCTCTCTCTGTAAGTTCATTAATCCAAAAAGTCTTGAGCTTTCTTGTTTCTTGAAAATTGTAAGTGTGATTCTCTCCACTCTTTGAGTTCATTGATATCATGCTTCTAGTATTGTCGCTGTCGCAGGTCCTGGGAGGATTAATCCATTACCTTGGCAACTATGAGGGGGTTAAAATTCCTTAAGGACACACAAAAAAATTATGGACTAGGAACTATTTATTCTATTTCTTCTTCCTCTTGTTTTTCCTTAACAGTGTTGATTTTGATTAATACACGTTACCTAATTGATTGTAGAGCTGAGATATTGTGGATGACGAGAGCTGACACTGAAGATCTACCTGCCTTCCGGATGTAGCTACCACTTGTACTTGGTAGTTTTAGATTCAAATTTTGTTCTGTACACTCCAAAAAGATGTTGTAATTATTTCAAACCATCTTTGTAAATCTCCGTCTTAGTAGCTCATGACTTGTACTACCAATCATTGGGTTATTGTATAAAAATTACAGTTATTTCATTTATTGATTTCTTATTATTTCATTAGAGTAGTGCTGATTGTTGTTTGGCTTATCTAGCCGGTTGGGTTAGGTGTCATTACAATTAAGTAAATTTTGGGTCGTGATAATTTTGGTGGTATAATATAAAGCTATTGTATAATTAGGATTCGTTAGTAATGTCACGACTCAATTATGAACGCACAATATTGAAACTATCTTTAGTTATGTTGACGTTAACGTGTAGAAATTACATATTTTGATTATTCTATTGTTGAAGAACATAGCTTCAAGACTTTTTCCTTTTTTGGTTTCCCACCCGGTGTTTGGTATCTGCATTAGAACCCGACTATATTCGGATTCGCGTCGCGCAGTGCCCCATTCGGAGAGAAGCGCTCCCTACCAAGGATTTTTGCATACCCAGGACTCAAACTCGAGACCTCTGATTACGGGATGAGCAGTCCCATCTTGCACCACATCCTTTGATGGTACATTGCTTCAAGACTTGAGGGTAAAGAAACTAAAATTTAATTCAAAGAGGTATAATAATATTACAAAAGGCGACGAATTCGAAAAAAATTGCTAAAATTTTAATTCTTCCGTCTTTGATGTAACTTCACTGAAATTACAATATGCAATTGAAGTATACTACTGTATTATTGTGATATATTATTATAAAACATATAAAATGTGAATAAAATACTTATATATATATATATATATATATATATATATATATATATATATATATATAT
>MU695889.1:114799-132351 GCA_026770625.1 Nicotiana glauca
CTGAGCAGGTGGTGGTGCTGGATGTGGGGGCCTGCTGGGCTGACCCCTCCCAAACTGGCCTCTACCCCTAGCCGGGGCTCCTCTGAAATCTCCGAAGAATCGGTCCCTCTTGTCCAGTTGCGCCTGCTCTCTACCTCTCAGACGGTAGCCCTCAATCCTCCAAGCAATCTCCACCACTAGCTGATAAGAAGTCCCCATCTCCTCCTCTCGGGCCATGTTGGCCCTAATGCCTGAATGCAACCCTGCAACAAATCTCCGCACTCTCTCTGCAACAAGGTCCCTAGGACGTTCTATGGAGATGCCTGGAGGTGAAAGGTGTGTCGATAACTTATATTAGGGCGATAAAGTGTGTGTGTGTGTGTCTATATATATATATATATATATATATATATATATATATATATAATGGTGATGGCTAATGGAGGTGCCTGTAAATGCCGACTAGAGGTCGTTGTTGGTGGTGGTTTTGGTTGATGGTGGTGGTTTCGGGTAGTAGCTAGTTGTAAATTGTAGCGATAGCGATTATGGTTGAGGATAATGGTGGGTGGTGATAGTTAATAAATGGTGGGTGGTAGTGGTGATTGAGGAAGGTGATGATGGGTGGTGCTAGTTAATATTAGTGGGCGGTGCCGGCTATGGTTATTGATGGTGATGGGGTGGTTGGTTGTGGTAGTTGAGCTGGGTGAGTGTGTGGTTATGGTCGAGGATGATGGTCGTGGGGGTGGTGGATGGTGGTAGTGGTGGCGACTATAGTTGAGGATGGTGGTGGTGATGGTGGTTGTAGCTGATAATAATAGGCGGTGGCAGCAGTTAGTAATGATCGTGGATATAGCACCTTAATTAAATTAAGTCTTGATTATACATCTTAATCATACATGCCTATTCGGACCCATTAAGTGGATGTGAAGTAAAAAAAACAAACATACTTAATGATTAAGATCTGAATTATTAAGATTCAAGCTTTAAAATCAAATGCACTTTGGGCATAAGCGTAAATCTCGTAAAAATAACACGGGCTAGGCAGTTTTCGGACTGGTCATTTAAAAATAGACAACGTTGACAAAGTTATTAAAAATTAGCCACTATTTTGCCGCAACATATTATGCTGGACCACTATAATATATTATGCCGGAGTATTTTGGGATTTTAAACATTGTTTTCGTGTAGATTTATCTTTACATGAAAAAGGGCTAAATTTCAATTACTTTTGAAATTGTGGCTATTTTTGAATGACCGCTTGTAAATCTCGCTGTTTTTGAATTTTTTCCGAAATCTCCCTAGTATTTACACATCGAGGGACTTGTCTAAACGCCAACGTTCGAAAACAAAAATCTAGTTTTTCCAAATATTAAACTCCCCCTTGCCCGTCCTGTCTTTGCTCATCCTTGCGCTACTCTTGTATTGATCTGCAACTACAATTTTTCCTCGAAGCTTCCTCCATTATAGCCACCACCAATCACACAAAGGTAAACTTTTTCTTTCTTACTTCTTAATACATCAGGATACTCACAATTCATGTACTCAAATATGTACGTGTAAACTACCTTATGTTATTGTGTTTTATTATGTCTTTAGTCTTTTGATGTATCGATTTTTTGTCTTAAATGTTTGACCTTTTTCCATGAATTTTATATGGATAATGTTGTTATAACGCATTTAAATAACCCAAAATTCACCGACAATTTTTTTCGTTGTTGTTAAGGGTGGCCCCATAAAATTAGTGGCCCAAAGATAAATTTTAATAAGAGGCTTTATACTTTTTATTAGTACATGTATATACACATATACGCAAAAAAAAAAAAATTAATTTTACCATTTTTTATTCCTACTTGTTGTTTATAGTATATATTCTTAAATGACATAAAGTCTTTAACTTCACATAGTAATATTATTATTTATATTAGAAAAGAATAATTTAAATAAATGAGATGTTAGACATGTATTTGCAATATTTTACCTTTGATATTGTTGTAAAAAATATATTTACTAATATGAAGATTTAAGTAGTTTAATTCAAAGTTTAAAAAAAAAATTACTGTTAAAGAGTAGACTCCTTTCTTTCTTTTTTTTACATTTTTTGGTACTTTTTATTTCTTCTACAAACATAAATATTGTCTAATTTGAAATAAAAATATAAAATTCATTATTACAAATTTTTGGGGACCTAAATCAAGGGTTTACCATTCTCCTACTAGAGCCACTTGTCCACAACTGACATTCTCAATCATATAGAGTCTCACTTAAGATAAGGCAACAGTAACAAGAGAATTAAAGGCAGTGAGTGTGTCATCCAGTTACCAAATGTGAATTGAGTTGGTTAAACAGTACGTTCATGGTGGGCAGTAATCTGTAAATAATTGTTGATTGTCAATGAGGGGAGGCTCAACAGAACTGGTGGTCAAAAATTAAAATATATTAAAAAGACCCTAAAACTTATTTTATAAAATTCATATAATACTGAGACACAAAAAAACCTACATGCCTTTGATCTAGTGATGAGAGGGCAACTCATGATGTATGAGTTAGGCGCACGTCATGTGGTATTGAATTCTTCCCTTAAGTGAAAATGGTAAAGAGTGAGCCCATTATCTATCATATTTTGAACCTTGCGACATTTGTCTCGGGAATTTCTTAGTTAAAAAAGATAAACACAAAAGAACTTGCTTTCTAGTGTATGGATCAATCAAATGTGACAAAAAGATATTGTTAATTTAGAGAATTTGAGTTGAAATTAGAAAGTAAAATCGTGAGAACCATGAAAAAAACTACACATAAAGTAAGAAAAATAAAATTGATGAGAAGGTAAATATATTATTTAATTTAGCGAGAAAAATTTATCCAATTAACTCATTCAATCTTACATCTACCAAATATTAAAAATTATTAAAATTGGAAATCTTTTATTAATCTATATCTATATCTATATCAATATAAAAGCACGAATAATTTAGGCTAAATATTGAACGATTAAAATATCTTCAAAATATTGATTGACTTTTATGACCTTAAATATTTGAATAAGTTAAAGGATATAATTTTAAATCACTTAAGGTTGAATTTCTTTTCTATTTAAACGACACATACACTGAGCCTACAAAATCGATTTTGGGTCAAATTCTTTTTCGGACTCTTATCATTTTGGACTCTGCTCCTTACTGCCTACTTTTCTTCTTCTTGGACAACACTATGCACGTGTCTCCATTATGCTTCTGTATGCTTTATTTTTTAGGTTTTTATTGTATACTTATTCTCTTACTCCATTAATTTTGGAATTGTATTCTTCCACAAATATGTTTAACTTTTTTTTTTTTTTGTAGTTTACAAATTGTTAATATGCTTATGGTATTCCATAAAATAAATACGAACCAAACTTTATATCTATATCTATATCTATCTATTTATATCTATATTATTATAAAAGTACGAATATTGGAACGCTAAATATTGAACGACAAAAATATTCTTAAAATATTGAATGACTTTTATACCCTTAAAAATTGAGTTATTTCTTCACAAGAAAAATAGAATGTGGCATAAAAATGTAACATTTAGTGCCTAAAATATAGGAGTTTGAACTTTGAAACAAACTAATACTAGAAAATTTTAGAACCACAAAATAACTTGAATAAAGTATTAGTACCTAAAATATAGGAGTTTGTTACCAACTAATGATAGAACTTCTTAAATTCGAAAAAGAAAATTCTTAGGTCATAACATAACGTAAAATTTCAGTGCCATTATAACTTCTTGTTTAGATGCATGAAAGAATACCTAAAAGAAACAAAAAGTTAGAGTAAGAGGGAGTTGGCTAAGCTTATAAGTTGGTCAAACTTTGTGACGACCCGGCCGGTCGTCTTAAGAATTAACGCCTCGGTCCCCTATTAACTGCTTTCCCTAAGTTTATTTATGCTATTTTGGTTTGCCGGGACGTTCGGTATTAGGTTTCAGAGAGTTTTGGGATACTTAGTCCCTAAATGAGAGCTTAAGTGTTGAAAAGTGGTCTGTAGTCGGGACAGTGTGAAGACGACCTTGAAATGAAAATCTGATGGTTCCGTTAGCTCTTTTAGGTGATTCGGGATTGGGAGCGTGTTCGAAATGTATTTTGGAAGTCCGTAGCTTATTGAGGCTTGAAATGCCGAAGTTTGAATTTTTGAAATTTTCGATCCGATATTGAGTTTTTGATTCGAGGGTCAGATTGGAATTCTAGACGTTGCAATAGCTTCATCGTGTCATTTGGGATGTGTGTGCAAAATTTCAAGCCATTCGGACGTGTTTTGGTTAGGTTTTTTATCGAAAGTGTATCTTGATAAAATTTGAAGTTCTTAGGCTCAAATCCTTGTTTAATTCGAGTTTCCGGCGTTGTTTTAGGTGATTTAAGAATAGGTGCAAGTTTGAATGATGTTATGGGATATGTCTGTAGGTTTGGTTGAGGTCACGGGGGCCTCAAGTGTGTTTCGGATGCTCAACAAAGCATTTTGGAGTTTGAAGAGTTGTAGAAAATCTTCAGCAGTTGCAGGTCTCACTTTCTTCTTCGCGTTCGCGGCGCTTCAATCGCATTCGCGGCGCTTCAATCACGTTCACGTAGCCCTGAGTTTATTCCTCTTCGCGTTCGTGTCCTCCCCTACCCATTCGCGTAGTGTAGTCTGGGGGGAGGGGACCAGTTAACCTTTCGCGTTCGCGACCAACGCACCGCGTTCGCGATGCTTGCCATTTTTTCTCCTTCGCGTTCGCATCAACCTTGTCGCGTTCACATAGTTCTACCGGGCTCTGAGGGCTGAGCCCATTTTTCTTCAAGGCGTTCGCGTGCCCTTTGACGCGTTCGCGTAACTCATGAACCCAAGCCTTCGCATTCGCACTCTTCCCTTCGCGATCGCGAAGGGCATTTTTGGAACTTTCTATTTCCCTTCTCCGCGAACGTGAGCTCACCTCCGTGTTCGCGATGAGTTAGATGTCTGGGCAGTATTTAACATTTCAAAAATAAGGGTTAGCCATTTTTATATAAATACAAGTTTGGGAGTTCGGATTTGGGGGCAATTTCGAGGGGTTTTCGATGCCAACGATTGGGTAACGATTCTATACTCTTTTATGCTTAATACCCACTAATCTAATCACGAATTCATCCTTAATTTCGGATTTTTGAATGAAAAATGGATAAAACTTCATAGGCTAAAGTATTGAGTTTTGAGTGGGTGTTTGACCTCCGATTTGGGAGATTTTTATATGCTTAGACTCGTGAGAGTACGAGGGTTCTGAAAATGTAAAAATTATTTGATTTATAGACGTTGGCATGAGGGGCATTTTGGTTATTTTACCTAATTTCGCGCCTTAGCGTTGAATTAATTAGTAGAATCAGTTGTTTGCGATGTTATTTACAATGTGTAATTGAATTGAATAGATTTGGGCCATTTGGAGTCAGATACTCGTGGCAAAGGCGTAGTTTCTGGTTGATTTTTGTGCCAGTTCGAGGTAATTGGCTTGTCTAACCTTGTGTGGGGGACCTTTCCCCTTAGGATATGATATTTGGTATTTGAGTGCCTTGTATGTGAGGTGATGAGCGCGTACTTAAGCTAATTGTTGAAAATCCGGTTTTTACTTAAGATATTAAGACTGAGTTTCCTTCATATTTACCTTATTTTACTTACAATTATAACCTGTGTTAGATTAGAAAAGCATGTTTAGTTGATTCAACTTGCCTACTTGTTTAAATTGCCTTGGCTGTACTACGTAAAGAATGCTAGGCTAGTACTACATGCCGCTTGTCTTTGTACTTTATTTCTGAGTATCTTCTGGTTGTGGTTGCTCATTTACATTAGGACTACAGATGTGGGATTTCGGTAGCTCCCCCCTTTTGTTAGTTTACTTTGGGACTACGGGTTCGATTCCCGGTAGAACCCCTTGCACTTTTACTTTAGGACTGTAGGTTAGATTCCTGATAAATCCCCCTGCACATTGATAGTTGGACTACGGGACGGTATTCTGGGAGATCCTTCGGATTTACACATATGATGGACTATGGGACGATATCCCAGGAGGTCCACTGGACAGTTTAGAAAAAGGACTACAGGATGGTATCCTGGAGATCCTCATTGTTACCATTGGTATTGAGTTGTACATATTTTGTGTTTATTCTATTCTTTGTGTAGTTGTTATTGCCTTGTTTAACCTATCTTATCTCAGTGTGGTACTCATTATTATTGTCTGTTTTCATATTGTTAATTCATATTATATCGTTTAACCTCGGTAGAGTCCTGACCTTCCTCGTCACTAGTATCCTGGAGATCCTTATTGTTACCATTGGTATTGAGTTGTACATATTCCGTGTTTATTCTATTCTTTGTGTAGTTGTTATTGCCTTGTTTAACCTGTCTTATCTCAGTGTGGTACTCATTATTACTGTTTGTTTTCATATTGTTAATTCATATTATATCGTTTAACCTCAGTAGAGTCCTAACCTTCCTCGTCACTACCCAATCGAGGTTAAGCTTGGCACTTACTGAGTACCGTTGTGGTGTACTCATGCACCTTCTGTGCATGTTTTTCATGTGCAAATCCAGGTACCTCCACTCATGCGCACTATCGTCGAGGCGGAGAGATATAGCGGAGACTTCGAGGTATATCTATCGCGTCTGCAGACCAGGAGTCTCTATTCTATTCTAGCTTAAGTAGTTAATCTATCCTTTTCTTTCTGTTGTTTAGACATTCTGGAGTTAGAGCAGCATATTACATTTCTATTAGCCTGTGGTTCTCGTGAGTTTTTGGGTTTTTGGATGAGATTGTAAACTTCCGCGTTTTATTTTCGAGTTGTATATGCCAAGTGGCACTTGTATACCGTTTTCTTCTAGTTTTGTTTAGTTTTAATTAAATGTTTCCGCAAGTTATATTAATTTCTGCAATTGTTAGGCCTACCAAATCGTAGGGACTAGGTGCCATCACGACATGTCCACGGAGGGCGAACTGAGGTCGTGACAAGTTGGTATCCAAGCTCTAGGTTCATAGGAGTCACGGAATACAGGACGATTTATTAGAGTCTTGCTAATCGGTACGGAGACGTCTGTACTTATCTACGAGTGGCTATGTAATTGTTTAGGAAAAATCTTCATTTCATTTGAATTCCTTGTCGTGCGATATTTTCACATCAATTTTAAACTTCTGACTTCTATTCTCTCGCAGATGGTGAGGACATGTACTACTCGAGATGATCAGGCACCCGCGCCCCCTACTGCAGCCGTTAGAGGCCGGGGCCGGGTTAGAGGTCGAGGACGCACACGTGGTACAGCCAAAGCACCTGCGCGAGCTACCTCTGAGGCACCACAAGCAGATCCAGCCGGAGCCCATGCACCTGACATGCCCACTACTACCACTACTATTCCAGCTCTCCAGGAGACTTTGGCTCAGTTCATGAGTATGTACACCACCTTGGCTCAGGCAGGGTTGCTTCCCCTTACTGCAGCCATATCCCAAGCCGGGGGAGGAGCACGGACTCTCGTCATCCGCACTCTTGAGCAACGAGTGCAGGTTGAGCAAGCTCCCTAGATCATTCTCGCACCGCCCGCAGTGCCAGTTCAGCCCGAGGACGAGTCAGCTGCTTCAGAGGACAAGCAGCGGAGACTTGAGAGGTTCAAAAAGTATGATCCCCCAGTATTCAGTGGATTAGCACTAGACAATGCCTTGGGATTTCTAGAGGAGTGTCACCGTATTCTTTGCATTATAGGCATAGTGGAGTCCGGTGGGGTTTCTTTCACTGCTTTTCAGCTTCGGGGAGCCGCCTATGATTGGTGGCGCACATATGAGTTAGAACGTCCATTCGAGGCTGCTTCACTGACTTGGACACAGTTCTCGGATATTTTTATGAGAGAGTTTGTCCCCCAGCGTCTCAGGGACGCATGGCACGCAGAGTTTGAGCATTTGCACTAGGGTGCTATGACCGTTTCGGAGTATGCTATCCATTATACCAGGTTGTCTAGGCATGCACCGGCTTTGGTTGCTATAGTTCAGGAGAGAGTTTGCAGGTTCATTGAGAGTCTTATCCCACCCATCAGATCTAGCATGGCTCGAGAGTTGGAGATGGACATTCCTTATCAGCATGTAGTGAGCATTGCTTGGAGGATTGAGGGTATGCTCGCCAGGGAGCAAGGGTAGAGGGAGGCCAAGATATCTCGAGAGTCGGGTCACTGCTCTGGTGACCGTACCCCATCAGTAGGTCGTTATGCTAGAGGATATGCAGATCGCCCCATCCATTCAGCTCTTCCAGCAGCCAGCAGTGCTCCAGCTCCGCCTATACCTCAGGAGCCTTACTATGCACCTCCAGTTTCTAGCGCGCCTCCTGCGCGGGGTGGTTCCAGAGGTCAGTCCAACAGACCTGGCCCTAGTCAGTCACAGCTACTGCATCCTCCCAGAGCTTGTTTCGAGTGTGGTGATACACTACACATGGTTAGAGACTTCCCCAGACTTGGTAGGGGTGCATCTTTACAGACTGCTTAGCCACAACGTGCTCCTCAGAGTCTCAGACCATGATCACAGCTCCAGCTGCTACCCCACCTACCCAGCCAGCTAGGGGCATAGGTCGGGGAGATAGAGGTTGCCCTCAAGAGAGGAGTCGGGCGAGATATTATGCTATTTCTGCTCTTATCGAGGCTGTTGCCTCCGACTCCGTCATTATAGGTATTGTACTGGTTTGTCACAAAGAGGCATCGGTTCTGTTCGATCTGGGCTTTACTTATTCTTATGTGTCTTCTTACTTTGTTCCGCATTTGGGTATGCCTCGGGATTCTCTTGTTTTGGACCGTATTCATCAGTTATGTTTGGTTACTATTCATGGTTTTGAGACCGTAATGGATTTATTGTTACTTGGTATGGTTGATTTTGACATTATTTTGGTCATGGACCGTTTGTCACCCTATTTTGCTATTCTTGATTGTCACGCCAAGACCGTGACGTTCGCTATGCTAAGTATTCCGTGTATTGAGTGGAGTGGTACTTTAGATCATACCCCCAGTAGAGTTATCTCTTTCCTTAAAGCTCAGCGTATGGTTGAGAAGGGGTGTGCCGTGTTTTTAGCTTATGTGAGAGATGTCAGTGCTGATACCCCTTCTATTGATTCAGTCCCAGTGGTACGGGATTATCCCGATGTGTTTCCAGCTGATCTTCCGGGCATGTTGCGCGATAGAGACATTGATTTTGGCTTTGATCTGTTGTCGGGCACTCAACCCATTTCCATTCCTCTGTATCGTATGGATCCTCATGAGTTGAAGGAGTTGAAGGATCAGTTGCAGGAATTGCTTGATAAGGGTTTTATTCGACCCAGTGTTTCGCCGTGGGGTGCTCCCTTCTTGTTTGTAAAGAAGAAGTATGGTTCTATGCGTATGTGTATTGATTATTGCCAGTCGAACAGAGTTACAGTGAAGAACCGTTATCCTTTGCCTCGTATTGATGATTTGTTTGACTAGCTTCAGGGCGCACAGGTGTTTTCTAAGATTGAATTGTGCTCAGGTTACCATCAGTTGAAGATTCGGGAGCAAGATATCCCGAAGATTGACTTCAGGACTAGGTATGGTCATTACGAGTTCCTTGTTATGTCATTTGGGTTAACCAATGCCCCAACAGCTTTCATGCATTTGATGCACAGTGTGTTCAGACCATATCTTGACTCGTTCGTTATTATTTTTATTGATGATATTTTGGTGTATTCCCGAAGTCGGGAAGATCATGAGCAGCGCCTGAGGACCGTGCTTCAGAACTTGAGGGAGAAGAAGTTATATGCAAAGTTCTCAAAATGTGAGTTTTGGCTGAGTTCTGTGGTATTCTTAGGCCACGTGATTTCGAGTGAGGGTATTCGGGTGGATCCGAGGAAGATAGAGGTCGTACAGAGTTGGCCTAGGCCGTCCTCAGCTACAGAGATTTGTAGTTTCCTTGGTTTGGCGAGCTACTACCTTCGTTTCGTGGAGGGATTTTCATCGATTGCGGCCCCTATGACTAGATTGACCCAGAAGGGTGCCCCATTTCAGTGGACAGTGGAGTGTGAGGCGAGCTTTCAGAAGCCCAAGAAAGCTTTGACCACAACCCCAATTTTGATATTGCCTACTGGTTCAGGGTCTTATACTATCTATTGTGATGCCTTGAGAGTTGGCCTTGGAGCGGTGTTGATGCAGGACGGTAGGGTGATTGCCTACGCGTCTAGATATTTGAAGATACATGAAAAGAATTACCCTGTCCACGACCTTGAGTTAGCTGCCATTGTTCATGCCTTGAAGATCTGGCGTCATTATTTGTACGGTGTACCTTGTGAGATCTATATTGACCATTGGAGCTTACAGCACTTACTCAAGCAAAAGGATCTAAATATGCGTCAGAGGAGGTGGTTAGAGTTGATGAAGGATTATGATATCACTATCCTGTATCACCCAGGCAAGGCCAATATGGTGGCGGATACCTTGAGTCACCGGGCGGAGAGTTTGGGGAGTTTGGCATATTTACCAGCTTCAGAGAGGCCTATGGCGATGGATGTTCAGGCCTTAGCCATCTAGTTTGTGAGATTGGATCTTTCGGAGCCCAGTCGGGTTCTAGCGTGTGTGGTTTCTCGGTCTTCCTTATTTGATTGTATCAGGGAGCAGCAATATGAAGACCCTCATTTGCTTGTCCTTAAGGAAAAGGTTCAGCGTGGAGATGCCATAGATGTGACCATCGGAGATGATGGTTTATTGAGGATGTTGGGCCGGATTTGTGTACCCAATGTTGATGGGCTTCGAGATTTGATTCTAGTATAGGCCCATAGTTCGCAGTATTCCATCCATCCGGGTGCCGCAAAGATGTATCAAGACTTGAGGCAGCACTATTGGTGGAAGCGAATGAAGAAAGATATAGTTGGTTATGTGTCTAGATGCCTCAACTTCCAGCAGGTGAAGTATGAGCACCAGCGCCCGGGTGGGTTGCTTCAGCATATAAAGATTCCGAAGTGGAAATGGGAGCGGATCACCATGGACTTTGTATGTGGACTCCCACGGACCTTGAAGAAGTTTGATGCCATTTGGTTTATTGTGCATCGGCTGACCAAGTCCGCTAATTTCATTATTGTGTGTACCACTTATTCATCGGAGCGGTTGGCGAAGATTTATATCCGGGAGATCATCCGTCTGCATGGTATTCCGATTTCTATTATTTCGGACAGAGGTACTCAGTTTACATTGCGGTTCTAGAGAGCTGTACAGCAGGAGTTAGGCACTCAGGTGGAGTTGAGCACAACATTTCATCCCCAGACGGACGGACAGTCCGATCACACTATTCAGATTCTTGAGGATATGCTCCGTGCGTGTGTGATTGAGTTTAGAGGGTCTTGGGATCATTTCTTGCCATTGGCAGAGTTTGCTTACAACAACAGTTATCAGTCCAACATTCATATGGCGCCGTATGAGGCTTTATATGGTAGGAGATGTAGATCTCCGGTAGGCTGGTTTGAGTCGGGTGAGGCCAGGCTATTGGGCACAGAGTTGGTTCAGGACGCATTGGAGAAGGTTAAGATGATTCAGGATAGACTCCGTACAGTCTAGTCCAGACAGAAGAGCTACGCAGAGAGGAAGGTTCGTTATGTTTCATATATGGTTGGTAAGCGGGTTCTGCTTTGGGTTTCGCATATAAAAGGCGTCATGAGATTTGGGAAGAAAGGAAACTTGAGTCCGAGGTTTATTGGCCCTTTTGAGATCTCAAGGAGAGTTGGGGAGGTAGCATATGAGCTTGACTTACCTCCCAGTTTGGCTGGAGTTCATCCGGTATTTCATGTTTCGATGCTCCGGAGATATCACGGTAACCCATCGCACGTATTGGATTTCAGCTCAGTCCAGTTGGACAAGGATCTATCATATGTTGAGGAACCATTGGCTATATTGGACAGGCAGATCAGAAAGTTGAGGTCAAAGAACATTGCTTCAGTAAAGGTTCAGTGGCGGGGTCAGCCGGCCGAGAAGGAACCTGGGAGACCGAGTAGGATATGCGCAGCAGTTACCCTCATCTTTTCACTACTTAAGGTATGTTCCCTATGCTCGTTCAAGGGCGAATGAATGTTTAAGTGTAGGAGGATGTGACGACCCGGCTGGTCGTCTTAAGAATTAATGCCCCGATTCCCTATTAACTGCTTCCCCTAACTTTATTTTTGCTACTTTGGTTTGTCGGGACATTCGGTATTGGGTTTCAGAAAGTTTTGGGACACTTAGTCCCTAAATGAGAGCTTAGTTGTTGAAAAGTGGTCCGTAGTTGGGACAGTGTGAAGACGACCTCAGAATGGAAATCCGATGGTTCCGTTAGCTCCGTTAGGTGATTTCGGGGTTGGGAGCGTGTTCGGATGTATTTTGGAAGTCCGTAGCTCATTGAGGCTTGAAATGCCGAAGTTTGAATTTTTGAAATTTTCGGTCTGATAGTGAGTTTTTGATCCGAGGGTCGGATTGGAATTCTAGAAGTTGCAGTAGTTCCGTCGTGTGATTTGGGATGTGTGTGCAAAATTTCAGGCCATTCGGACGTGTTTTGGTTAGGTTTTTTTATCGAAAGTGTATTTTGATAAAATTTAAAGTTCTTACGCTCAAATCCTTATTTAATTCGAGTTTCTGGCGTTGTTTTATATGGTTTAAGGATTGGTGCAAGTTTGAATGATGTTATGGGATATGTCTGTAGGTTTGGTTGAGGTCCCAGGGGCCTCGGGTGTGTTTCGGATGCTCAACGGAGCATTTTGGAGTTTGAAAAGTTGCAGAAAATCATCAACAGTTGCAGGTCTCACTTTCTTCTTCACGTTTGCGTAGCCCTGAGTTTGTTCCTCTTCGCGTTCGCGTCCTCCCCTACGCGTTCATGTAGTATAGTCTAGGAAGGGGGGACCAGTTAACCTTTCGCGTTCGCGACCAACGCACCACGTTCGCGATGCTTGGCATTTTTCCTCCTTCGCGTTCGCGAGGGCTGAGCCCATTTTTCTTCAACGAGTTTGCGTGCCCTTTGACATGTTCGTGTAACTCATGAACCTAGGCCTTCGCGTTCGGCTATTCTCTTCGTGATCGCGAAGGACATTTTTGGCACTTTCTATTTTCCTTCTCCGCGAACACGAGCTCACCTCCGCGCTCGCTATGAGTTAAATGTCTGGACAGTATTTAACATTTCAAAAATGAGGGTTAGCCATTTTTATCAAAATACAAGCTTGGGAGCTCGGATTTGGGGGCAATTTCGAGGGGTTTTTGAGGGCAACGATTTTTTACTCTTTTATGCTTAATACCCACTAATCTAATCACGAATTCATCCTTAATTTCGGATTTTTGAATGAAAAATGGCTAAAACTTCATAGGATAAACTATTGAATTTTGAGTGGGTGTTTGACCTCCGATTTGGGAGATTTTATATGCTTAGACTCGTGAGAGTACGAGGGTTCTGAAAATATAAAAATTATTCGATTCCGAGACGTTGGCATAAGGGGCATTTTAGTCATTTTACCTCATTTCGCGCCTTAGCGTTGAATTAATTAGTATAATTAGTTGCTTGCGATGTTATTTACAATGTGTAATTGAATTGAACAGATTTGGGCCATTTGGAGTCGGATACTCGTGGCAAAGGCATGGTTTCTGGTTGATTGTTATGCCGGTTCGAAGTAAGTGGCTTGTCTAACCTTGTGTGGGGGACTTTTCCCCTTAGGATATGATATTTGGTATTTGAGTGCCTTGTACGTAAGGTGACAAGTGCGTACTTGAGCTAATTGTTGAAAATCCGATTTTTACTTAAAACATTGAGACTGAGTTTCCTTCATATTTGCCTTATTTTACTTGCAATTATAACCTGTGTTAGATTAGAAAAGCATGTTTAGTTGATTCAACTTGCCTAATTGTTTAAGTTGCCTTGACTGTACTACGTAAAGCATGCTAGGCTAGTACTACCTGTTGTTTGTCTTTGTACTTTATTTTTGAGTATTTTTTGGTTGTGGTTGCGCATTTACATTGGGACTACGGATGTGGGATTCCGGTAGCTCCCCCCTCCCCCTTTTGTTTGTTTACTTTGAGACCACAGGTTCGATTCCCGGTAGATCCCCCTCCACTTTTACTCTGGGACTGCGGATTAGATTTTCGATAGATCCCCTTACACATTGATAGTTGGACTACGGGACGGTAGCCCGAGAGATCCACTGGACAGTTGAGAAAAAGGACTACAGGACGGTATCCTGGGAGATCCTCATTATTACCATTGGTATTGAGTTGTACATATTCGTGTTTATTCGGTTCTTTGTGTAGTTGTTATTGCCTTGTTTAACCTGTCTTATCTCACTGCGATACTCATTATTACTATCTGTTTTCATATTGTTAATTCATATTATATTATTTAACCTCAGTAGGGCCCTGACCTTCCTCGTCACTACCCAATTAAGGTTAGGCTTGGTACTTACTGAGTACCGCTGTGGTGTACTCATGCCCCTTCTGCGCATGTTTTTCATGTGCAGATCCAGGTACCTCCACTCAGGCGCACTATCGTTGAGGCAGAGAGATATAGCAGAGACTTCGAGGTATATCTGTCGCGTCCGCAGACCGGGAGTCTCTACTCTATTCTAGCTTTAGTAGTTAATCTATCCTTTTCTTTCAGTTGTTTAGACATTCTGGAGTTAGAGCACCATATTACATTTCTATTAGCCTGTGGTTCTCGTGAGTTTCCGGGTTTTAGGATGAGATTGTAAACTTTTGCGTTTTGTTTTCGAGTTGTATATGTCAAGTGGCACTTATATACTGTTTTCTTCTAGTTTTGTTTATTTTTAATTAAATGTTTCCGCAAGTTATATTAATTTCCGCAATTGTTAGGCTTACCTAGTCGTAGGGACTAGGTGCCATCACGACATGTTCACGGAGGGCGAACTGGAGTCGTGACAAACTAGCTTATAAGCCTTTTTTTGGTTTATCTACGCGTTTGGTAAAGTTAAAAGTACTTATAATCCAAATATAAGCCAAAAGCCATAAGCTGGTCACCACCAGCTTATGATTTTTTAGCTTATAAGCACTTTAAGTTTGATTAATATTTTTACTATTTTATCTCTAAAATATTCCTTTTCAAAACAAACTCCTACATCGATACTCACTATACCTCACGTATTTTTTCAACCTAAACCCCCCGCCTCTTCGAGTCTGCAATTCTTAGTGCCTATTTGAAGTAAGTAAATTCTTTGTTCCTTTGCAAATTTGTATCTATGTGATTGTGTATTAATCTTTGAACTGTATGTGATAAACGGGGACATATCAAATTTTTAATGTATTGCTTTCTAAGTATTTTGTTAGTGAAGACAGTGTTTCTCTTTAAATATTTTAACTTTTGTCAATTTATTAATTATTATAACTATAACTATATGACTATCATAAAATAAATTATATTTATTATAAAAATTATCTTATCTAATCACTGTTGTATTTTAAATAAAATGACTATAAAATATTTTGTATTTGAATCGCTAATCTAAAATTTTGAAAAAATTACGCCCTTATAAGTGTAAACAGTTCTAAGATTATTCAAGTCATTTTAACAGCAAAAAGAACTTATCAGCACTTTTTTATCAAATACCGCAACACCTTATTATCAATTTCAGCGCTTGTATCCAAACGCGTAACTGCTTATTTATTAAATCAGTTTCAGCACTTAAAAATGCTTTTCAACACCTAATGCTTATCAATTATTTCAAATCAACTAATCCAAACGCACTCTAATTTTTTAACGTGTAGAAACACATAATAAGCAGCATGTCTTGTTTCGACTTCAAAATTAGAGGTATTCTTTAATTAGAATTCTATTTTCTACTGTTTATACACCAAATAGTCTATACATTTATGTAGAATTAAAAATTATGGATAAATTATTATTAGTTCCTGTTTTTTCCAAAGACATACGTGTCCTTTTAATTCAAATATTAGCCAATTTTTATACCCTTAAAATTGAATTATTTCTTCAAGAAAAAATAGATTATGGTATATAACGTTTGATTGGGTAGATATGATGATCTTTTAATATATATATATATATATATGTATATGCTAATTTGTAACTCATAAACACCAAATCTCAATTGATGACTACTCATAGTAAATTACTTTAAAAATAGATATACTAAGTTATATCTCAAGGTTCTCTGTGACAATTGATGACATACTAAACAATTAAATGATTTAGACATAAAAAATATGTAATAATTGAAATAGAATGATGTCCAACCGAAAAAAGTTCCATGAAAAAGAGTAATGACTAAATGACTTTTAAGCTTTGTTTTCTCCGTTGTCACTATATCTTCATCTTGAGATATATATTATACATTTATACTTCATATACCTTAAGGCTTAACTAAAGTTAATCATAACTTCACATAAAACAGTAGTGCATTCTTTAAGTTATTTTGCAAATTTAATCACATAATTTTGCGATTTCAGAATATTTAGTTTCAACTTGTCCTCCCATATTATGTCAAAACATTATTCATGACTTGGGTTTGTATGATATATTGTAGTTATTAATTTTAAGGAACTAATTTCGTACTATGTATATATTTAATAATACTAGTATCTATAAATATGCGCTGCACGTTAATAATGACACATAATGGTTAAATATTTATTTAGATGAAGGAATAATAAAATTTAATTAATGAGAATTTTTTTATATATATTACTACAACAATCATCTAAATATCGAAAAATATTAGTACATTAGCATAATACGTGAATTCAAAATGAAGGGACATCATCAAAACTTACATAAATGATCAATTTTAGTCATGTTAAGTAGATAATTATTTATTGTAGTTTAAAGGTATCGAATGTAATGGTATCTTACCGAACACTTATTTATAAACAGTATTTTTTGTATATGTTTCCTTATAATAATTTAGTTATTCTACCATAATCAAAACTTTTGTTGTCGACATTGATATCTCTTTTGAAAGTGCAACATATAGTTATTCACATAAGAAAACATATTATGGTAAATATAGCCCAATATTTAGGATGTTTGTCCTTGTGGTTTATTTATCATAACTACAAAACACAAACATACCGAAAATTATTTTCACACAAATTTAGAAGGATATTCTTTAGTTTCGGAAGACGAAAGTTGAATTTAGGGATAAGTACGTACTTAGAAGCAATTGACCAGTATCATAAGTTCTACATATATGATGTTATTGTCAAAACTTCTATATATCGTACGTACTTAAGCTATTCAGGGATCTAAGTTTTCAGGCATAAGGAGCATATTTTTTTTTTCAAAATCAACCTATATGCAATAAAAGATCAATTTCAGCTTAGTCTATTATATATATGGTAACACTAATGTATGTAAGAAATAATGAACGTGACAATAAATATGTACGGTAGAAGGTCTTTGTATTGAAGTATTTAAGTATTTTTTTTGGTAGTAATTATTGGTATCATCTTTTGATGAGCCAAAACCAAAAAATATTTTATTTTTAGTATAAAACTTAGCAATCAACCTTTTATTTAGTTGATCAATAAATTCATTTCTGCTAGCTAAGATAGCTCTTTAATTTCTATTATGTAATCCTCATAAATTGC
>MU695889.1:135869-176953 GCA_026770625.1 Nicotiana glauca
TGCTTTGGTCAATTTTGAAACTACTGATCGTACCTGACAGAAATTACCTCCCAAACTATTACTTTTCCACCAAACGGTTCATCGATATTCAATATATCTTCAAAACTCTGGGCATTGTTTCGATCGTTTGACGCTTAGCCAAATACGCTTCATCAAATACTATAATTTTTCTTTACTTATAAATTTAGCATTATTGTTCTGCTTTGATATGTTTGTGATGGTTATTTCAGAAATTTGAAAAGGTATATCAAATCTAAAGTGAGTTGTACGACCTCATAATAAAATCGTTGATGATACACCACTTGTTCTTATTTCTATCAATACCATGCCTCTTGATCTGATATTTGCAAGTAATGTATGACCTAATAATATTATTTCGATTTCGTTGGATGCATCTATAAAGGATAATCTCGCTATACCAGAGTCGACTTTTTATAATATAGTCTTGAAAGCTTATTCTTGTTCATGATTTAGCTTTGATTGTGCTTGCTCAAACGCTTGTATGCCATTCTTAATATTATACTAATCTTTTTTACTTTGTGATCTGTTTTTCTAATCTCTAATACTCTTTTTATGGAATAAATTTATGTACCCTAAGTATTTTTTTTAGCTTGAAAATAATTTTACTCATATGATGAATTTGAAAAATAATTTAATTGGATTCTCTTGCCAAATAATTAATTGAAAGATTTGAATAATTGGTATTAACATTATATATAATTTATTTTCTGTTGATTTAGATTCTTAATATTATTTCATCTGATGTTTGAATATTTAACCGTAATTATAATTTTATCCACCATAAATTTTATTAAGAATAAAAAGATCGATTTGACATTCCACTTTTTGATCTTTATGTTTCAAAATCATTAATGGTATTGTCTCTTACCAACCTTTTTATTTCTTCTCTCACACATTTATTTTCTAAAAAGATTCTTAGTTATTCTTTAATAATTGTGTATATTTTCTATATTAAAAAAAAAGTAATAATAATAAAATATTATTTGATAGGAAAGCAGTACAAATATAATATAATGATATATTACCATAGGAATTTTTCTCTCAATTTTAATGCTTTATACAGTCCGTTTAGCATTTATTCTAATTTTTTTGTATTTAATTTTATAGACTGGTAATATATTACTAATATTGAGGATTCTTATGAAATTGATCTTATTAAACCTTCGTACATATTTTTAATAAGAATTCAATAGACAAGATTGTATTAATCTTAAAATCTTAAATATTATAAATATTAACATAGAAGTTATTATAATCCAAAAAAATAAGTTATTACAACTATGTCCTTTCCCTATGAGTTCTTCTGTTTAATATTTTAGCGCAATTTTGGTCTATCAATATTATATTCGTGTTTTTATAATAATATAGGCTCTCCCGTTTCTAAATAAATTTGGACAATATAATACGTTTTCAAATTAAATTAGTAGTATAATTTTTTAAAGAAGTATATCATAAAAGTAATAGGATTACGTGGCTAAAAATATGTCCATATCCCAAAAATAATTTTATTAATAAAAAATCTAACATGTTCCTAAAGGTATTAGATTTACATGCTAATATATAGTATTTTATATCTATGCCCGAACATAATTATACTAATGGGATTTCTAAAGGTAATCATGTAGGATTCTTAACGTGTAGTATATATTATGTCCTAAAACTAATAGGATTACAATGCTAATGTGTAGGATTCCGATTATGTCCTTTTATTGTGAGTTATTATGCTTTAGATGATTGTTTTATTATTATATATAAAATTTCTCTCCTTAATTAAATTTTATTATTCCTTCAAATAAATAAATATTTAAACCATCATGTGCCATTATAAAAGTGAGAACCCCAAAAGTTAAAAGTTAAATTAACGAAAGAACCTTCTAAATAATTGAAATGTACCTTATTTAATTATTTAATAATATTTAAATATAAGAAGGTGAATTTTGGACATTTATGAAAAGTCCTGTTAAGGAGACTCTTGGACTTTTCATAAACGAAGTGTGCTCACATTGCGTAGTGTAAATTTCATTCTTTATATATGAATTTCAGTAGTAACCAACATTGGAAAAATATTGTTTTAAAAAATAAAAAGAATAAAATCTAATTTCTAAAGGTAATCATGTAGGAATAGGATTCTAACGTCTAGTATTTTGTCCTAAAACTAATAGAATTACAAGGCTAATGTCTAGAATTCCGATTATGTCCTTTTATTGTGAGTTATTATACTTAATATTAAAAGGTTATTTTTGTAATTCAATATTTTATTCATGCTTTTATAATAATATAGATAGATACATAGATAGATAGATATAGATATAGATAGATATGCAATTGAAAGTTAATATAGAAACATAGAGACTAGTAATTATATAAATATAAATTAAGAAGTATCTATTATATAATAATATAATAATATTTTTTTATTTTTGGGGCCTTAAATATTTGGGGGGCGTAAGGCAAGGTTTTCGCTTGCACCCTAGAGCCGCCCTTGGTTGTTGGTGTGATTGTGGTAATTCGTGATGAATAATGGAAAACATTAGTAGTGTTATATTCTATTATTAAGGATTTTTGTTTATCAACAGTATTTAATATCTAAATCTTCATCTTTTTTCAATAAAATTTTCCGGTGATATTGTTATAATCTAGTAAGTATAAAATCATCTTCTTTGGATGATTCCTATTTATAAGGTGTATGCTTAATTTGATCATTTTGTATTATTAGAAGAAAATGAGGCAGAGGTCTAAAGGTTCTCCGCAATCTAATCCATCGAGTATACCGGAGACAAGCAATTCCGAGGACACTGTGTTTCTGGTAGCTAAGAGATCAAAGTATGTGATTTTGGCATTGTTTGTGCTAGTGGCATATGGAACTTGGTCTGTGTATCAACATCAGTTTCTCAATCTTCCTAAGCCTCTTGCTGCTGAAGAAGTTGGTAAGAGGGGTTTCGCCGAGCATGAAGCCATCAAACATGTTAAAGCATTGACTCACTTGGGTCCACATCCTGTTGGCTCAGATGCGTTGGATCATGCCTTGCAGGTATACCAGTTTTTCAGTTCATCAGTTGGATTAGTTTCATTTTGAAGGGGAACCTTGGAGCAAAGTTGTCTCCGTGACCTCGAGCCGTGGAAGCATCAATTAATGCACGTTAGGGTAGGCTGTCTACGTCACAGCCGTTGGGTTGGGCCTTCCCTGGACCCTATATGAATGCGGGACTCTCCTTCCCTGGACCCTATATGAATGCGGGATGCTTTGTGCACCGGATTGTCCCGATTAATTTCATTTTCTGAAAGTTGTTATTTATTCTCTGAAAGGGTAATCATATGTCCAACTAGTTCTTATACAACAATAACAACAACAACTATGCCTCAGTCCCAAATAAGTTGTGTGTAACTAGTTCTTATATTTAGTTTAAGCGGAGAAATGAAAAGAAATAGTTTTGAGGCCCTAAAATCTATAGTTGAAGGCCTTTATTCTTTGGTGTTGATTGTTATAGAAGAAAAGGAAGGGCCATTTGCACTTGGTTGCTTATAGATAAAAGAAAAGAAGAAGGTGGTTCCAAAACATTTATTTCTTTAGACTGTTAGGCATAGGTGTAACTGCATATTTAGCATGACTACAAGTGATATGAGGGTTCTCTTTGAAATACATAATTCCTAGGTAACAAAAAAATTAAATTTTGTGAAAGCTAGTAGCATAAAGCAAAACCCTAACAAAGTGTTACCATCAATCATCACCAATTCTTGTGCGTAGACACACAGAGGGTTTTAAATTCATTTTGATGGTTGATAGTGAAATCTCAAGTTTTAGAAGTTGCTAATTTTCTATGCTCTTTGTCTCTTCTTTCTGATGCAGTACGTCTTGCAAGCCACAGAAACTATTAAAGAAAAAGCTCATTGGGAAGTTGACGTAGAATTAGATCTTTTTCATGCTAAATCTGGCGCTAATCTTATGGTCGGTGGACTTTTCAAGGGGAAAACTCTTGTTTATTCAGATCTGAATCACGTTGTACTAAGGATCTCGCCGAAATATGCACCTGAAGCAACAGAAAATGCTATTCTAGTGTCTTCCCACATTGATACTGTGTTTTCCGCGTATGTTTCTCCTACATACTTTTCATTGAATTTCAGACATTGTATTTTCTTTTCTTGCATATATATATGTGTGTGTGTGTGTGTTTACCTATTTGCTTGTGAAATAATTGCAATTCACACTAATATATGTACCAAATGTGGTTCAAGAATCCAGAATATTGTTACTGTTAAGTCTATTCTTTCTTATTTCAGTCTTATTAAATGACTAATTCAATAATTGCTCACTTGCACTTCTCATTCTTAAGGCTTTAAGTTCCATACCTCCTAATGTTTCAACTTTATAGCCTCCCCCGGCCTCCCAAAATTTTTAAAAAAAGTTCTGATTTGTTCAAAGCAGAATAAGAAAGCAAAAGGTATATGCTGTGCCACCAAGTATTGACATAAGTTCTGATAAGAATGCCAAAGGTATATGCTGTGCGTACATGTACAAGTGTATTGATGTAAGTTCCCCCAAGAAGTAGATATTCCCACATAAGCAGAGGCACAAAGCGTTGAGGAAACAAAGAAAAGAAAAATTAAATTAGACTGCTGATTCTGTAGAAATGGTCTTCTCATCCTTTGGAAATCTTATAACAGTTCTCCACCAAGACACCATATTGCACTATAGAGCACTTTCTTGTCATCTGTGTTTCTTTTGTTGTCCGAACCTGCATGGACTATATATATCAGAGATGCTCTAAACTAGATTTGGAATGTCGGCTTTCAAAAGTCCACCTGGAACTCAATAGTCAAGATACACTCTTTAGGTGGTAAAACTGGTGTTCTCCTGAACTGACTATCACGACAGTTCCTCAAATACAGTTTTAGAAAATGCACAGTGACTTTGGAATGTTAATTATTTGTTGAAATGTAAATTTTCTCTTCCAAAAGTTGACTTGTAGATGTGTTTACTGGAACATCTCTTAGGCTTCTTTGAGAATGACCTTAGCCAGTTGTACAGATACTCAGAGATGGTTACAAATTCATCCATGATATTGACTGTTAAACCCTTTTTCTTATATCATGTCCAAAGCTTCTTATATGTTTCCTTTTATCCTTTTGATTTGATGGAAGAAGTAGCCCACAAAATCAGAGTATGCTGTGGTTCTTTGTCTAAGTAGGCTTAATTCATGGAATTACAATTGCTATGTCCTTAACCTCAAACTGATGCATTATGTGTAAGAATAGTGATGACACTTGTTTGTTTTATATTGGCCTTTTGCAAGAATTTTTGGTTGACGATGTTTGTTTAGGATTCTTGTCATGGTATTTGTTCAATTTGGCTTGCCAAATACCCGCTACACAAAGATATTACTTAGTCGAGCAGAAAATTGCAAGCTGAGAAGGAGGCAAGTTGAGAAAGGATTAAGATTTATGATTTGAAGTCCAAGTCAGAGATTAGATGTTACACTAATTGACTCCCACGAGGATGTTAAGACGGTTGAAGATGTACTTAAACACCCTCTTTTATAGTGAAATGTTAGTGTTCTTTCATTGCAAAAAGTGTAGGATCTTTCTTTCCTCTCTTTCATCATCTTCCGTTGTCTAGCCTTGAACGAGATTGAGAGCTCAAGCTCTCTTGGATAAAAATTTTCAACTTTATGAGGTAACTTGTCCTCTCTTTGTTCTTGGGGGCAACTTGTCCTTTTTTCTGTATTCATTCTTCATTAACTTTCATTTATTATTTGAAAACCTAGTGTGCTTCAATCCTAACACATGGTATACCATCTTGGGTAGTGGCAATAAATGGTAGTTATGTTGAGATTTTGGATATTGTGTAAATATTGTATAAAGCTCAAAGTGTCCTTTTAGTTCCCCATGATAGGCAATTCTACTATTAATTTCTTAACTTAATAAATCTCTAATAATAAATTGAACTCATGGAGTGAATTGTGTTCCATGTCCCATACTTAATATTCTATTACTTGAACCAAAGAGTGTGGCTTACAGGCTTAGTGGTCAATGAAATGGTAGAAGAACCATGAGATCTTAGTTTTGACAAAATTTAAGTATTCGTCCTATTCGCCTAAGTCTTGATGGACAGAGTTACTCGGTTTTTTGTGCTGGTGGGAGTTAACAAATATCCGGTGAAATAATTGAGGTGTACACAAGCTGGCCAAGACACCGCCATCATAAAAAAAACTTAATATTCTATTATTTTAAATGATTAGTCTGCCTGTCGTATTTTATTTGTTGTTGGCAAGTTTGCAAAGAATGCAAGAAATTTATAGATTGAATTTTGACTCTTGATTTGGTATTATAAATACTTCTAGGACAGGGAGTTCTCAGCAGATGCAAACCATTCAAAGAGATTAGTTAGGAAATTAAGTTGTTTTACTATGACATGTCTATCTATTTCTTTCACTGTCAATATTTTATCCAACTTCTGTAAGATTGCTGTGATGGTCACTGGTGTAGTGGTTAAAAACTAGAAACCAGACTGTACATTGATCAAGTCATGAACACAAGTAGATAGGCCATTTGGCAGGAGGGGACGCGTTGACTTGGCTTGGCTTTCAATCAATCTTTGACTGCTTAAGCTGCTATTGGTGCGAGTTGTAGGGAGTCTTGTTCAGTGGGTCGGATCGCCCTTTGACAAATGGTTCATTTGGATATTGTGTTTTGATCAGTGGAGACTTGATCTCGCAAAAAAATAAGAAGCAAGATGTGGTTACAAGGTACTGAGTATCGGGCTATGCCTTGGCAACATATGAGCTTATATGGTCGAAATAGTTACTCGAGCTAATATTCGAAAGGATGACCGGGACGAAATTAATATGTTACAATTAGGCTTCAGTACATATTACGTCCAACCTGGTACCATGCATATTGAATTGCTTGTTACCTTTTTTGTGTGAAACTAAAGTCTGGACTCATTTCCACCAGGTTTATTAGTGTACTTGGCAAGTTGGGTAGGTATGTCCAACAAACCGCTTCGTGGTCCAAAAGTCAAACATATTTGTGGCAAGGTTGGAGCTTATGACCTATATTTTCTAGTTTGAAGGGGTATGTCAAGATTATTTCTTAATTCATCTACAAAATCCTGTAAATATTCTATGATATTGTGTATTGATTAGGGTTTACGATTCTTGCAAATAAGGTACTTAGGGTTGTTTGGTAGAACTCATTAGGAGTTATAATACATGTATGATACTCGGCATTCATTATATATTTATTAGTTGACATTTTCTTACCTCTATAAAATTTGGTATAAGATATACACCGTTTGGGCTTTATTAAAAGAAAACACTATTTGGTATGTTCTTTTTCCTTATTCACATTAAAAATACCTATCTAAGTTATGCAGGAATTTATGTGTTATTTGATGCGGGGTAGAATATGCAACAAGAATGTGGATATTAGTGATCCATGGATTAAACTATTGGAATGAGGTCACGTAAATTTATATCTTCTTTTCCTCCAAAACTAACTTTTATTTTGTGTAAACAGTTAACACATTTTTTTTATAAGATTATAAAACTTCATTAAAATAAGGGCAAAATATGCCCCTATACAAGAAGTATACAAAGATAGAAACTCCTTATGAAATGATAGTTGTCTACGAATATTGCCCTATCTTATATACATAGAAGTATCTCGTGGATGCACCAAAAAGAAATAAGGGATAAGAAGCTATTCCTCAATTGTACAAAATCCTCCTCTACACCATACCAAGTTGCGAAAAAGCTGACTCCGTTCTAATCAAAAGCTTCTCATAATAGGATTTAATAGAAAAAACTCCATTATTCCTCGCCCCCCTCTATACATCATGGCTAGCCTGTGTATTTCCTTGTATGTGAAGCAATTCAACCAACCTTTAGAATTCTACAACCTCCCTATGTTGCAAGTTCCTCCAAAACCTTTTTGTCCGTAAACACATTAAATTATACATGGCGTATTCATAGCAAACCAGACATCTAAAGAGAAATAACCCCTACATTACAATCTTTGTATTATTTAATCCCTGCATTGCCATTCCTTGCATTACTGATCCTTACACTGCCAATCCACGCATTACTAATTCCCGTGTCGCAATCCTTGCATTAACTAATTCCTTCTTGTATTATAATCCCCGTATGAGTAATCCTTGCATAACTTGTCTTTGAACCAAAAGACCTTATGAATAAATTAACGGCTCCTACATAAGAATCTACTTTGTATTGACTCTAATAATCAAGAAAAGTATTTTTCTTTCCTCTTATAATCAGCTGGAGAGTTGGCTGTGTGTGCATAACATTTGTGGTCTGGCTTTCTAGTGTCTACGACATCTTCTTGTAGTATTTTTCAGAGGATAGCATGTGGCATGTATCCTTTATCTGCAGCAACTGTATATGCCTTTTCTGTTTGAGCTTTTAAATGTTTATGAACTGGTGCAACTTATTCTTTTACAGGTTTTTTGTTGCTTTCTCTATGATGTCATGAACATGATAAAGAACCCCCCTTCTTTCTTTTCTGTTATCTGTTTTATCTTAAACTGTTATTGATAGTTTAAACTACCTTTACTTTAATCCAATGATTCAAGTATTTTGTTCACCTGCATTCAAAGTTAAACTGGTGCTTGCTAATATTGGCCAATCATATTGGTTGAATTTTCCTTTAGTGAAGGCGCTGGAGACTGTAGTTCATGTGTAGCTGTTATGTTGGAGCTTGCTCGAGGAGTGTCTCAATGGGCTCATGGGTTCAAAAGTGCTGTAATTTTTTTGTTTAATACAGGTGAAGAGGAGGGCTTAAATGGTGCTCACAGCTTTATAACTCAGGTTTTCTCTCTTCAAGACTATCATTATTCCTATATATACGCTTAAAAAAAAGAAACAAAATTCTATGTCTATCAGTTTATAAAACTGGAGTAAATGTCTACAGTGAGTGCTAATATTATGATTTCTGCGCATTATTTGCATGGAATCAGTAAGCAAACAAGAAATCAAAGTTTTCTCTTAATTATTTGTTTTCATAAATAAGGTTTTTCATGAACTGTAAGGTGCATAACTTAGACAATGCTTCAAGAAAGGCATGATAAGTGGAAAAAGCACCATCAACTTCTGTGCATAATTTGTACGAGGCGGATGTATAGGATTCATGTAGTTGGCCCAACTAATTTGTGACTTGGTTGTAATTGATTGTTTGACTTAGAAGGGTCTAATAGATAAATTTTCCACCCATAGCTTTAGGAGTTCAGATATTACCAAAAGACACCATTGTTAGATAGTTTATGTATATATTAGTATGCTTAGGCCTCTTTTGTTTTTTTAAGGTTAAGGCGTCTGAATCTGAATGCACATCTGAATATTAAGGTGTCTGAATCTGAATACACATCTGAATGTTAAGATGTGTATTAATATCTGAATACTAAATGATTAAGACTGTTTTTTCAACATCTGAATGAATAAAATTTATATTTATCTAAAAATTAATAAATATAAAATTTAAATAAAATACTAATTACTTAATATATCAACAATTTTTTTTTAAATATACATATGGTAGTTGATGGTGGTGATGGCTAACGATGGTATTTGTGGATGTCGACTGGAGGTGGTGGTTGGTAGTGGTTTTGGTTGATAGTGGTGGTTCGAGGTAGTAGCTATTAATGATTGGTAGTTGAGATTATGGTTAAGAATGGTAGGTGGTGGTATTTGTTGATGCCGACTAGAGGTGGTGGTTGGTAGTGGTTTTGGTTGATAGTGGTGGTTCGAGGTAGTAGCCAGTATTGATTGGTACCGTAGATTATGGTTTAGAATGGTGGGTGGTGATGGTTGATAATGGTGGATGGTGGTTGAGGAAAATGGTGGTAGTTAATAATGTTGGGTACTGGCTATTATGGTTAATAATGGTGGTGGTAGTTGAGGTGGGTGGGTGGATGGTTGTGGTTGAGGATGATGGTGGTGGTGGCATTGGTAGTTGATAATTGTGGGGGTGGTGAGTGGTGGTAGTCATTAATGGCGAGGTGGCGAGTGGTGGTTGTCAATAATGATGGCGGTGACGATTATACTTGAGGATGGTGGTGGTCGGTGGTGGTGGTTGAGTATGGAGGTGGTGGATGGTGCATGGTGGTAGTTTATAATGGTGGACAATGACAGTAATTAATTGTGAATGTGTATAGTAATATCTTAATAAAATTAAGTCTCTGTTATATATCTTATTCATTCAGACCCATTAAGTGGTTGTGAAATTAAAAAAAAATAATTAATGATCAAGATCAGAATGAATCAGATTTAGACTTTAAAAACAAACGCTCTTAACGTGTGAGATCTGAATAATTACGATTCAAACCTCCATTAATTGCTATTAAATGAGGCCTTAGTTCCACATTAGAATTGTAGTATGTATTTGTAGAGTGTAGATATAGATAGGCTCCTTGTATTATAGTAAAAGAATATATAAATAATATTTTTCCATGCTATTTCTCATATGGTATCAGACCTTTTAGTGAGAAAATTATTGCTATACATCATTCCAGTGGCATCTGGGAAGAAACACATCACAGCCGAGCAATTTAACTGTGGGTACACCACTGTTCCGAGGTTTCGCTACTTCTTAGGGGTACTTCACCAGTACCACCAATAGGATCGGATCGTGCGTCCAGAACCCAACAAAAATCAATGTCATCGGACCTCCCACGAGCATGCACGTGCCGACCAAAAGGAGGTATGTTTCTAGCCACGCTCCGGCGGGTGAAGACTCACTCCGGCAGTTTCCAACGAGCAATTTTCTTCTCCGGTGAACGCCTATTCATTTCAAGCCTACCCATCTAGATTCCACTATTCCGACGATTTTTTCCGGATTTCGGCGAACCTTCTTCAGATTCTGGCAACTGTTTTCAGAATTTTCCAGATCTTGTCTTTCTGGTTCTTAGGGGTAGTCCAACTAGTCCAAAGTCACTCATCTATTTTTGTATATATTCCGACCATCAAACTAGGGTCTCGACGAGGTCCAGTTAATCTTTTCGGCGAACTCTCATCTTCAACCGCTTGAACAATATTTTCCGGCATCATATAGAGTGTTTCTGACGTTTCTTTACTGTTGCCACTTTTATCTAGATTTGTACCAGCATTATTCACCCATTGTTTGTTTTCAGCAAATTTTCGAGTAAAGTTGCTGTAATAACGGAGGTTATTTGAATTTTGATTGCAACAAATGGTAACGAATACTTTGAATAGTTGGATGGTTCCTCTACCAGATTATACTGAGTTTCTTCGGTATAAAGCACGTAAACAGACATCTTATGGGATAGCTTCTGTTGTTCAAATAGGTAATATCGTGACTTGTATCTCCCAATCTTTCTTTCGACTCTTGAATCATTGATTCATGTGCATCTAATCACAGTTCTAGTAACAAATCTCTTTTCACTACTATTTCTTACTCTCAATGACTTTTAATAGTCACAATGGCCAATGGATACCAAACCATGGCAATTGGAATAGGTCAAGCTACTCCACTTCCTTCCTTACCTTTCATCTCATATTCATTAGTCGTTTAGCCAAATCACTTAACTACTTTGTTTTATTTCTTGATGACATTGTTTTTATACGTGAATGCAGTACAGAACAGATTATTGGTACCGCATGTGAATCAATGGACTTTATTACCTTATCTTTGCTAATTTACACGGACTGACATCTTGTCCTCTTTCAATTGCTTGTCCTTTTAATCATTCACCAGATTTATTACATAAAAGGTTGGGATATCCCAGATTACCGGAACTTCAGAAAATGGTACCCGGTTTGTCTCACTTGTCCACTCTAGAGTATGAGTCATGTCAGCCCGGTAAGCGTAGTCGCTCCCATTTCCCTCGACGTCCTGATAATCGAGCAACGCCATCTTTGAGTTTATTGGGGTCCTAATCGAGTAAATTCTACCTTGTAATTCCGTTAGTTTGTCAGTTTCATTGATGATTATTCCTAGTGCACTTGGATATTCTTGACGAAAAATCGATATGAGTTGTTTTCTATTTTCCAAACCTTCGATGCTGAAATCCAAAATCAATTTGGGGTTTCTATCCGCACATTTCGTAGTAATAATACCCTAGAGTATTTGTCTTCCCCATATCAGCAGCCTATGAACTCTCATTAAATATCTTGTCCATACACATCTCAACAAAAATGGAGTAGCTGAAAGAAAGAATATGTATCTCATTAAAACTGCTCGTATCCTACTCATATTCCGTTGCATTTTAGGGATGCAGTTCTCACATATTGTTATTTTATTAATCGTACGCCATCCTCAGTTATCCAGCATCAAGTTTCATTCCTTGTCTTGTTTCCCCACTTACCTTTGTTCTCTCTTCTACCCTGTCTTTAGGAGCACGTATTTTGTTCATAACCTTACTCTAGAAAAATAAGTTAGTTCCCCGTGCTCTTAAGTGCGTATTTCTGGGTTACTTGAGAACGCAAAAGGATGTCGATGCTATTCACTTGACCTCTAACGGTGCCTTATGTCTGCTGATGTTACCTTCTTTAAAACTCAACCAAACTTCACTAGTCCAGGTGATCACTTAGACATTTTTGAGGTGTTACCAATACCATCTTTTGGATATTCAGCAGTGTTGTCAAAGGCGCGCTTAAGCCCTGAAGCGAGGCTCAAAACATGTTGAGCGCTTCGCCTCGCTTTATGGGCGCTTTAGTATCGCATCAAGGCTCTAAGGCATAGTATTCCTTGCCAATAAGTGTAATCATGAAAAGGCGACATTAAACAATTGAAATTTCACTTTATCGTAATTTTTCTCAATTTCTTTGTCCAAATATTTTTATTCATGCTTATAATTCTTAGTCTTGGACTACATATACATATTTTTACTTTTTCTCCAGTTGCTCCTTTTTTCATTAAAGCCCATGCTTTATTTGCGCTTTGTACTTAAAGCCCCAACGGACCTTAGAGCATTTTTGCGCTTTACGCCTTTGATAACACTGATATTCAGTCACTATTTCCCCTTCATCTTCCTCCACAACTGTAGCTGCACCACCTACAACTTCAGTTCCATCACTTACAGCTCCAGTTCCAGCTCCACCACCTACAACTCCAATCCTATCGCCTATAGCTCCAGTTCCATCTCTTACAGGGCTAGTTCAACCTTCTACCGCTCCACCACTCTCGACTTGTCATTGTCGTCAACGTCCAACATCAGGTCCAAATGATTAACGTCCCTTGACCTGCTACAGACTTGTCTCCTTCTAGTCTACTGATCGCACTTCGAAAATGTATTAGATCTACTCTTAATCCAATCCCATTATATTGGTTTGAGTTATCATCATTTATCATTACCCATTATGCCTTTGTGTCATCATTGTCCTCTATTTCTATTCCTAAGTCTATAGGTGAAGCGCTATCTCATCCTGGATGGCGACATGATATGAATGAAGAGATCTCAACTTTATATGGTAGTGATACATGGGAGTTTGTTTCTTTACCTCCAGGTAAATCTACTGTTGGTTGTCTGTGGGTGTATGCAATAAAAATTGGTCAAGATAGTGAAATTGATCGCCTTAAATTCTGCCTTGTTACCAAAGGTTATACTCGGATATTTGGGCTTGATTATAGTGATACTTTCTCTCTCGTAGCTAAAATAGCATCCGTCTGTCATTTTCTATCCATGACTGCTTTTGCCACTAGCCTCTCTACCAGTTGGACATTAAGAATGTTTTTCTCCACGGTGACCTTGAGGATGAAGTTTATTTGTAGCAACCACATGTTTTGTTGCTTGGGGGGAGTCTCCATAGTCGGAAATAGTCTCCTCGAGCATGGTTTGGTAAGTTTAGCACAATTATTCAAGAGTTTGGCATGACTCGTAGTGAAGCCAATCATTCTATGTTTTATCAGTATTTTGCTCAAAATTTGTGTATTATTTGGTAGTTTATGTTAGCGATATAGTTATTACCGGCAATGATCAGGATGATATCACTAGTTTGAAGCAACATCTCTTTTAGCACTCCCAAACTAAGGATCTGAGCAGATTGTAGTATTTTCTCGGTATTGAGGTTGCTCTGTCTAGTTCAGGTATTGTTATTTTATTATGGAAGTATGCCTTAGACATTTTTGAGGAGGCAGGAATGAGGGGTGGTAGACCTATTAACACTCTTATGGATTCAAATGCGAAATTTCTGCCAAGACAGAGGAAGCCTCTTAGCGATCCGCAAGATATAGGCGGCTCGTTGGTAAGCTGAATTACCTCACATTGACTAGGCTTAACATTTCTTTCGTGTGAGTGTTGTAACTTAATTTATAAATTTCCTGTGATAGTCATTGAGATGCTGTTGTCCGAATTCTTCGATATGTAAAATCAGCCCCAGGCAAAGGACTACTGTTCGAAGATCAAAGTCATGAGCAGATCCTGGGATATACAAGTGTTGATTAGGCGGGATCACGTTTTGATAGACGTTCTACATCTGTATATTGTGTTTTAGTAGGAGGTAATTTGGTGTCTTGGAAGTGCAAGCAGAATATCGAGTAATGACTATGGCAACATGTGAGCTAGTTTGGATAAAACAGTTGCTCAAGGAATTGAAATTTGGTGAAATCGATTAGATGAAACTGGTGCGTGATAATCAAGCTAAGCTGCCCTTCATATTGCATCTAATTCGGTGTTCCATGAGAGCACTAAGCGCATTGAGATTGACTGTCACTTCATCGGAGTAAAGATACTCTCAAGAGATATTGTTACAAAGTTTGTGAAGTCAAAGGATCATTGTAGATATTTTCATCAAGTCTCTTACTGGTCCGCGAATTAGTTACATTTGTAGTAAGCTCGGCACATATGATTTATATGCGCCGGCTTGTGGGGGAGTGTTAGATAGTTTATGTATATATTAGTATGCCTAGCCCCACATTGGAATTGGAGTAGTATGTATTTGTAGTGTGAATATATAAATAAGCTCCTCGTATTATAGCAAAAGAATATATATTAATAATATATATTTTCTAGTGCTATTTCTCACAACCATAATTTCAAGAACAGGACTTATATTAGTCTTCGACATGTTATACAATCTTGGTCAGTTCATGCTTTTGGGAACAGCTTAGTCCATACTCCGTGTATTCATTACATCTATGGTGTTTCTTTTGCTCCTTCCTATTGACAGGCATATTCTAGGACGCAAGAATAGATTAAATTTCTGGTTGTATTCAAGCGCACTTGAATCCAGCAATGGCAGCGATTGACATAATGGATATCTGCCCCGTACAAAGTCTAGTTTCCAATGCCTTTTTTATTTTCATTTGAGACACTCATGTCGCGATACTTGACACACCAGTTTGATATTTTTTTCCTTCTTTTCTTTGGGGTACAACGCGGATTCTCTAAAAGTATAAGTTGGAAGAATGGTGTCCATGTCTATGCTACTTACAGTTTCTTTATGCATCTCGTACTAGTGTTTTTAACTGAATAGGTATTTTCAGCACTCACAAGCGATGTAAGTATCAGCAGCAGAAATTAACTGCTAAACTTTATGATTTAAAGTCGAATTATGAATTTTGTTAACTTGTGTATTTATTTCATTGATGTAGCACCCTTGGAGTGATACTGTAACAATGGCTATTGACTTGGAGGCCATGGGTGTTGGAGGGAAGTCAGGAATATTTCAGGTTTGTATCTGCCCTATTACATTTCTTTTTAATCTCTATGTTTCATTTGATTACTGAACAGTTGGTGTATGGATGTGTATGAGATAAAGGAAGCTGTTGCTTTTCTTTTCTTTTTCTCCAAAATTTTGGTGACTAGCTAATTTTGCATGTATAGATTGCTTTTCTTTTCTTTTCAGAGTTGCATGTATAGATTTCTCTATTTTTCGCGGAACATGACTGAACTTATTTAGGGCAAAAGGAGGTCTTTTAGGCTCTTGTTCTTTTCAAAAATGTTTTTCGTCAATTGATCGACATATAAGTTCCATTTCTGTTTATCTTTAATACTTATTTTTAGCTCTTATTACTCTTTAATTAACAGGCTGGTCCTCAGCCATGGGCAATTGAAAATTTTGCCTTGGCAGCAAAATATCCATCTGGCCAAATAGTTGCACAGGTCAGTTTGTATTATCCAAAGAGAAATATATTTTCTGAAATCTTTGTTGTACCATCCATGTTAGTAAACCCTCCAGGTTGAGGTTCTGAACTTACATTTCACTGTCTTTAGTGCTGCAGGACGTATTTAAATCTGGGGCAATAAAATCTGCTACCGATTTCCAAGTGTACCAAGAGCTTGCCGGTCTTTCTGGTCTGGACTTTGCATATGCTGATAATACTGCCGTATACCACACGAAGGTATTCACTATGCCACCCAATGACTAGTGCAGGATTAACTAGTATACTACCTTACTGGCAATCAATGGTATCTCTACTAAGTGTGCTAAGAAAGGAAAGCTTGCAACACTTTTAATTCAGATAGTATGCTAGTCATCAAACTTTTCCATAATTTATGAACAATTTGTTGTCTGACTTGGAATTTTGATATTTTTGAACAAGTCTGAGACCTTAAAAGAGAAGCTTCTGTAATTTTGTTGCATCAGTAAATGTGCAATGATCTGTTGCAGTTAAGGGGCCCATGTTTCGTGACATGTTAACAGAACATATTAGCTCATTCTATGGCTGATGCACGTAGCTATCCCTGTGACTTTCTCCGGACCTAGGAGCACTAAGTGTTTCAAGCATCATAATGTATGAATGTACTTGTTTTATCATGCTGTATGAAACATTCAGAAAGAAAGCTGATTAGGGGTGTGTTTGGTACGAAGGTTATTATTAAAAGAGAAGCTTCTGTAATTTTGTTGCATCAGTAAATGTGCAATGATCTGTTGCAGTTGAGGGGTTCATGTTTCGTGACATGTTAACAGAACATATTAGCTCATTCTATGGCTGATGCACGTAGCTATCCCTCTGACTTTCTCCGGACCTAGGAGCACTAAGTGTTTCAAGCATCATAATGTATGAATGTACTTGTTTTATCATACTGTATGAAACATTCAGAAAGAAAGCTGATTAGGGTTGTGTTTGGTACGAAGAAAAATATTTTCTTAGAAAATGTTTTCATGGAAAATGAGTGGTTTTATCACTTATTTTCCCTTGTTTGGTTGGTGAGTAAAAACTTTTTTCCAGAAAATATTTTTTAGGAAAATAACTTTTTATGCTACTCTCCCTCCTCCCCTCCCCCCCCCAAAAAAAAAAAAAATACCCAACAGTTTCATGATTCTATTTTCTTCAAAAATTTAATTATTCTTCTTAAAATTTATACAAACCCAAAGGAACTAATGTGTTGCTTTACTTTTTTACGCAAAAACAACATTGAAATTTGTGATCCATAACTAAAAAAAAAAAAAATTCTCTTTTTTGGATTAAAAAAGATAGTACTATTTCTACAACATGAAAATAAAGTACTCATTTTGTTGAAATGAAAGAAAATACTTTTTCTACATCATGAAAAGAAAATACTCATTTTGTTGAAATGAAAGAAAATACTTTTTCTACATCATGAAAAGAAAATACTCATTTGTTGAAATAAAAGAAAATACTTTTTACTAACATCGTTTTGTTGAAATGAAAGAAATATTTTTTCTACATCATGAAAAGAAAGTACTTTCTTTTGTTAAAATGAAAAAGAAAACTTTTTTTATATCGCGAAAAGAAAATACTCATTTGTTGAAATGAAAAAAAAATACTCTATCTGTAACATGAAAAGAAAGTACTAATAACAATATTTCTATTTAGGGTGGGAGTAGGGGTTGGGGTGGGTGGAGTTGGGGTGGCTTGGTGGGGATGGGGAATGGGAGGAAGGTTGGAAAAGAGTTTTGGAAAATGTTTTCTCTTCTCTTGATAGGAAAATTTTCCAGCCAACCAAACATGAGAAAATTGGAAAACATTTTCCGGAAAATGTTTTCCTTCGTACCAAACACACCCTAGATCTTGTAGTATTATCTTTACCAAATCTATAAAACGAAGCTGCTGATGAGACTGTGAACCTCATTATGACACTTTTCTAATTTGCATATTGGAAATGAATTTTATGGACCTCTTTTTTTATTTATGGTGATAAAAACAATATCAGGAATGTCCAGTGTTATTAAAAGCAATTGATCCGTCACTTAAAGTGATGAGGTGATGCAAAACGATGGGTCTTTGTTTTGTATGGGTGAACGAAGCAACTACAAAGAAGAATGCACTTCTCACAGTAGGGTGCAAAGCAATTCGAGCAAGAAGCCGTCCCTTCTGTGATTTTGATTTAACGGATGGAAATAAAGAGGAAAAGGAGGATAGCGTAGGGCCTTTTGCTAATTGAATATTATAATTCCTCTCGGGATGTGTCAGTTCAAGCTGATTATCAATATCGTTACTAAAGAAGTTATATATATAAATGGCTAAGCAATTGAATATTGAATCTTTGGTATTTTCTTTTGATGGGGTTTAATGATATCTAATTGAGTTATGGGATTAATATTTTCGTGGTTGCACATTGGAAATCGAAATATGTAATTAGTTTTTATGTTATAAGCTATGTTCCCATTGTTGGGTAATTTTTATAAATTGTGCGCTTTACTTCAAAGAAGTGTGCGTTTCTTCTTGCTTAAAACCCCAGGTGACTTGTCACTTCTTTGCGCTTATTTGCTTTTGAAAACAAGGGGAGAGTCTGTTATTTTATTTTACAAAAATGGTACTTTGTGCATGCAGAATGACAAATTAAAGCTTTTGAAGCCGGGTTCTCTTCAACATCTTGGAGAAAATATGCTTGCTTTTCTGCTTAAGGTTGCAACTTCTGCTCATCTTCCCAAAGTCAAGGCGACAGATTCCCGTGGAAAATCTGGCCAGGATACTGCTATATATTTTGACATTTTGGTATGTTTACGAACTGCAATTTTATTGTTTAACCTTTTGATTTTGAGATTGTTAATTGTTTGATAAATTTTTCTTACCTCGCAATTTGGTGTCTACTGCAGGATGAATTATAGTATTATTGATGAAATAAAATAGAAAAAAAGAAGATGGGTACCTTAGATCCTATAATAACCTGTCAGATGAGGACTTGACTTCTGTGATCATTTGATAACTACTTGGAAACCCTTTTGCTTGATTGATAGTTCTGGAGACATTATTTGCTTTCATCACCTAGGTCAATTTGTGATAATTTTCTCACAACTTTGAATACAATGGGACGTTTTCACCAGGGCGCATTTTACAATTGAACCTAAATGTGATAAAAAGGGTAATCGTTAATGTAGCAGTATTTCTAAATTATTGAATATTAGATGAAATGGAAACAGAGCGAGATGGATAATGAGGATTCATATATACGATCCCAATTTGTTTTGGATTGAGGTGTAATAGTATTAGTTGTTGTTTGATAAAGTGCATATGCAACAAAGATATAGAATATGAATTTTGACTTGGATTACGAATTACTTTGACATCTCTTCCGGAGGAAACATCACATTTAGTAGTTTACAAGAGCAGTAAGATAGTGTACCATATAGGATGATGATTTAACAGCAATTTGGAAGTTAATCTACCCGACTACACAAGATAGATATTCTACATGAGGTTAACAAAAGAGTCAATGGTTATTGGCCTCAAGACAGAGACGAGCTGACTAGGATCATAAGGTTAAGATAGGGCTAGCATTTTTTTTCTCATGGACCGCTTTATACTATATTATGATATACAACTGCCATACGAAATGATTTTTCTGATGAATGAAGAAGATGTCGGAGCTTGTACTGAAAATTGATAAGATTATTATGAGATTTTAGACAGCAAAATGTAGCATGTAGAATGTTGAAAGTCAAGAGAAATGTTAAGAATAATGTGTACAATATATTCAACGAGTACACCATAATAATTTAGAACTCCAAGACAGAAAATTTTCCGTAATATCATGCATCTCAAAACTCCTATGTAAGGCGCTTGTTGTAGACCACCACCTCAATAAGAGCTTTCTCCATCCCTTTCTCTGTTTTTACATGGTATCCGAGCCTCTACAATGTTAATAGAGCTAAAGCCTATGAACAGTTCTTTTAAATGCGAAAAGCACAAAAAAGCGACAAGGTTAATGGGGCATGAAGTAAAAAGCAAGAAGTGCATGTTTCTTCGAAGTGAAGTGCACTATTCATGACATTAAGAAAGTACCAAATATATGAATTTAGTACTTTAATGATTAAATTGGAATTAAAATAACTAATTTCAGTATCTAATATTCCTTGATGAATATGAATCCGACTCCTCAAAGTTGAGAATTGAAGAACTGACTGTTTCTTGCTGGGATCACTTTCTGCCTCATTGTTTGAAGCGCACACTTCTATGAAGCACATGGCTTCACCTATAAAGAGATGGCGTTTAATAACAGTGCCTATGGATGGGTGGCCTTATGCCACTTGCCCGGTCAATGTTTTTCCTTCTATCCCTTATCTCCAGTGGCCATCATGGTTCTCCTCTCACTTTATTGACCACTAGGCCGCACCCTTAGTTTAAAAAAAAATGCTCTTCTTTTCCTTTATATTGTTTTTCTCTAATTATCAAGGAAGAAAATTGGGACTTCTATAATGAAAATGTTGATGAAAATAATACTCCCTCTGTTTCAATTTATGTGAACCTATTTCCTTTTTAGTCCTCCCCAGAAAGAATGACCTTTTCCATATTTGGAAACAGTTTACCTTTATGCAATGATTTATAGCCACAAAAATATATGTGCCTCATTTTACCTCACAAGTTCAAAAAGTCTTCAATTTTTCTTCAATTTCGTGCTCAGTCAAATAGGTTCACATAAATTGAAACGGAGGGAGTAGCATTTTTGGAGCCAAGTCCATCCTTGCTCTTTATAAGAATGTAAAATTCAATTTTGATTATTTAATTTAATGTTAATTGTTTAATTTGTGGATAGAGTTCAACTGTAATTGGATTTCATCCCTTGTTTTATTCATACATCATGTTGTGACTAAAGGTATTGGAAACTGTGAAAGCAGATATTTAGCTTAGAATTTGAGAAACAAGGGGGTAGATCGCGGGCCCAAGGTTTTGAGGTAGAGAGAAGCCCTTTACAGCAAATACAACAACTACACCTTGGTCCTAAACAAGCCTGCTTTTCCTAATATTGGTTTCATTATCCATTTTCTTTTCTCCTTCCCAGAAAGAAAATAACTCTTAATAAGGAAAGTTTTGATATGAATTCGACTCCATGATGGAGGATGCCTTTGACTTGTTCTGGATTGGATGCGGATTAGAGCAATTTTCTAGTAATGAAAATGCAAACAATAGCGCATGTTTGTGGTGCATTTCAATTGAGTGCTGTGCTAAAGTACTTCAACCCTTGGCGTACGACTCTAGCTTATTGGCAGGATATACTAAAATCCTTTCTTGATATGTAGAATAAGATAAAATGTTATTCCCAGTGGTAGCTTTAGCTTAAAAACCACTTTTTGCTTTACTGCTTTTTCTGTTTTTCTATGTAACATTATCTTTTCCTTTGATTAATGAATTTATTTTCTCATCAGAAAGGACATATAGTTCCATACCATTGATATTTGTGTGAGATTTCCCGAATAATTTCTGGTCTCTAATCCACCTTGGAGTCAGAATTCCTGTCGATTAGGATCAGTGAACATCAGACATCTATAGACTGTGAATCTATTGACAAAAGATTCTCTGAACTGATGAGGGTCAAGTTATTTATTTATTTATTAGTTGATAAAAACAGGAAACTTATAATCGAGTCTCTGTTAGTGCTTTATGATAAATACCGATAACTTCCTATTTAGAGTTTATATTGCATCATTTTTGCACGACAGCTTTCTAATGCTTGTAACTGATATTTTAGGGAAAATACATGGTTGTGTTCCGTCAGCGTTTTGCCAGGATGCTCTACAATTCAGTGATATTGCAGTCGATTTTAATATGGACAACATCATTATTCATGGGTGGATATACTGCCATGGTATCATTGGCCTTATCATCCTTGAGTCTAATTCTTATGTGGATATGTGCTACCGGTTTCTCCTTACTTGTTGCCTTTGTTCTTCCCCTCGTATCATCTTCGCCCATTCCCTTTGTTTCAAGTCCATGGCTAGTAGTTGGTTTGTTTGGTGCACCTGCTGTGCTCGGGGCATTCACTGGTCAACATGTGGGTTATCTCATTCTGGTGAAGTATCTGAGAAAGACATTTTCGAGAAGAAACGTGAACCTGCCTTTCGTTGTGCAAGATGATCTGGCAAAGTTAGATGCTGAGAGATGGCTCTTTAAAGCTGGTTTAATGCAGTGGCTTGTTCTTTTGATTGTGGGAAACTTTTACAAGATAGGATCTTCTTATTTGGCTCTTGTTTGGCTAGCTTCTCCTGCATTTGCATGTGAGTCCACATTTATTTCATTCCTTGGCTTTGGAATTTATGATATGGACATGAGAACCCCATAAGTCACCATGCACCCAATAATCTAGATTTTGTTGGCCATATATTTTGGGCAGATTCTTGTAGCGTGGATACTAGTTCTAACAAATTGACCTAGCAAATAACTTGAAATTCCTTGTATCAGTAGTTTGCGCTGTCAACTGATGAATGTTCTGAAAATCTAGATGGATTGCTTGAAGCAACTTTATCACCTGCACGGCTGCCAAAACCACTCAAAACGGTCACCTTGCTGATTGGGTTATCCGTGCCTTTCTTGCTTTCTTCTGGCATAATTATTCATTTGGTTGCCACACTAATTGGCAGTGCAGTTCGACTTGAAAGGTAAAGCTCCTAGATGCTTTTTACTAAGAAAGCCCTTATTTTGTGTTAACAGATTTTTTAGTTCCTTAATATCTTGATATCATGACCCAAATTAGGAGTCATGACCGGCAACTTTTGAGCTTGCTTCCTGAGGCGAACCTTTGATCAACTAACCTCAGTAGCACAATATCACCCAATCATGCATAACATATAAGCAAGTTATATGCATGTACTCAATAACTAATAGTCATCAACTAACAATAATATATCAACTACATAGTGAAACAGTGAAACTCAACGTAGGCATGACATAACATCTCTTAACAACACAAATGTCACCCACGAACAACTTTGGACCTCACTATCTCTAGCTCTACGACTCGATATTTTAACCTGCATCTTAATAAAACAACGAGGTGTGAATTGACCGATTAGTTAACCAATCCGAGGCTGGATCAAGACATGCTAACTTTAGAAAAACATATTCAACAAAATATATGTGTGTGTGTATATATCAAAAAGAAGTTCTTAACTATACTTACTTTAAGCAACTTGAGAAGTATACTTTATAACTCATATTATGAATAGCTCAGATACTTATACCTGAATCTCATAATGTATCATCTTCCATTAGCTTGACTCTTCTTTGTATTCCTTTTTAATATTATTGTTGTTAAGAAATGGACTTGGGCGTAATTCAATCTTAAAAGCTAGCTCATGAGGTGAGGATTGCCGAAGACCATATAAGACAACAAACAAACCAATCCCACAATGATGTGAGACTCTAACACTCCCCCTCTCCCCATGCCCGGGCGTGGACATTTGGAGCATGGACATGGACAGTATAATACGGGGCCTAACATCGGGTAAACCAAGAGTTAGGAACTCGATGAAATAAAGTTGAACCACATTCATGAATTGTCAACCCACATGAGCGTAAAATGTGAAATATCAAAATCATACAACAAAAGCATTTGTGGAAAGCTCATGTAAGTTCTTGTCTTTCTACGCTGAACCTGAAGCTTAGCATCTGGCTATTAATTCGGCGGACCTAGAAAAAGTATGTGTAGACAGAAAAGTGTCAGTTGAGCAAGAGGTGTCCTAATGTGTTGGCAGGGTAAATACAGATGGTCCTAAGCTTGGACATTTTTTATACTACAGTAGCGAAGCACCAAATATTCTTTTTTTCTTCTGAACAAGATCGTATCTCACATTATACTTGTTTGTAGTCACCAAATTGAGTTCTTGCTCAGTATCAACACTCCATAAAATTTGAGAAGTTCTGCTTAACATTGATGGAACTCTTATATGTTAAGTGATGGGGTATCTGGTTACTTTACGTGACATGGCCTGCTTGCATTTTTTGCTTGAACTGAATTTCTTCCTTGACATGCCTGTTGAAAGTTTATCTCTAGTATATAAATCCTTGTTCCGTAGGTTAGTTTGGTTTTCTTTAAAAGGGACATTACCTCGGTGATTATTTAACATTATTTTTATGTTTTATATTTATTTTTGGACAAGTACCTTGATGGTTACCTGAGAAAATTCAGAAGCAGCACCAGTAGCCTAAACTTCTGCTAAGTTCTTAAATTAAAACAATATACCTCAGATGTATTCTGCATTGGTGCATTAAAATAGAAACCCCCCTTTTTATTAAGAAAATTTTCATTTGGAACATTTGAATAATCTCATATAACCTATATAACCTATGACACTTTCTTAGTTCAATTATTCTCTTTACAGTTTTTCTCATCCTAAAATTCATGTTTTACGGAGTCGGCAATTTCACTTGTTGAAGGTCTTATGTCTCATATATATAACACTGGTATGTGCACAAATATTAAGCATAGGAGAGTCCCATGTAAGGGGATCGTGTCAGCATTTGTTGCTTCGGAACTAGTGAACTTGTGGTCATAGTTTCTCCTGTGTACTTCCTGACTAGGTAAAAGATATGCTTCGTTATCGTTGTTAACAACTTGTCTGTTTTGTTGTATTTTTTATCTTTATATATGTGGAGAATAATCAAAGTCTCGCATTCTTAATGTTTCACATTTTGCAGGAATCCTGGCAGCAACCCCGAGTGGCTGGGCAATGTAATAATTGCAGTACTTATTGCTGCCATAGCATGTTTGACGCTGGTATATCTTTTGTCATATATTCATATTTCAGGTATGTTGTAATGCAATTTCATTTTTTATTGCAGATGATAGTGATGAGTTATTTTGCGAAGTTGTCCTTAGACTATGGGCTGCCTAGTCAGTTTATCCCCTAATTAATGGTTCATATTTTTTGTACCCATATATTAGGCTGTTATTTAAAGTACTTCTGTGATGATAGTGTTAGATCGGGTTAGCGTAACATGTGCCGTTGATGGGCTCTCAAAAAGGGGTAAATATTAATTTTTGGCTTAATAGACAAATGGCGCAACTTGTAAAGATTTGTAAAGTCAATCCCCTACTTGGACATCGAAACAGTTCTACTTGGCAAAACACATATAATTAATGCCTCGACTGTGTGTTTTCTTCAAATGCAAACATGAATAACATATATACCCTTCATTTCAATTTGTGACGTAGTTTGACTTGGCATGGAGTTTAAGAAAAAATAAGACATTTGAAACTTATGGACTTAAACATTGCCATAATATTTGTGTGGTTATAAGACATTTGAAACTTGTGGTCTTAAACATTCCATACCATTTACGTGACTATAAAAGTTTTTCATTAAGGATAACAGGGAAAAGTTAAAGTTGAATTGTTTCAAACATAGAAATGTATCGTTCTTATTGGAACGGATTTATAAGAAAAATGTTTCACATAAATTGGAATGGAGGAAGTAACATCTTTTACTGCCACATCTTCCACTCCATCACATTTTGTCATTGCAAATCCCTTCTTCCCCTGAAATTTACCAGAAACCCAAAAATCACCGCCAGAAATCAGCTTCTTCTTCTCCTTTCTTTACCATAAAGCACATCATACCTACCATATGCACAGCCCTTTAAAGCTCCTTGAAAATTATTACCACAAAATTATCATTTCATTCTTGATCCTCATAGTCTTTAGATCTGGCCCCTATTGGATTGATGTTCTTTCATCAAGGTCAAGGTTACACTACCTGATGCCTCAGTTGTATATGTTTCTTTGATTCACTACTAGGGAGAAACTTAACATGTACTCCCTCAGTTTCAATTTATATGACACATGCTTACTCCGCATGGAGTTTGAGGAAAAAAAAACTTTTGAAACTTGTGGTCGTTTAAGTATAAAGGGTAAAAGCTTTGTGGGACCATAGCATTTTTGTGGTTATACACGTTTCTCATTAACGGTAAAACTAGTAGTCGTACCCGCACGATGCGCGGTCAATATTAAAAAATTATTAATTAAATTAAATTGTGATCGGGCTTGTTTGAACATATTAGTCTGTATTGCTTTAATAAATTTCAATTGTCATCTTATTTGTCAATATGATATACCCAATAATAAAATCTCTATTAAATTAAAGGGACATATATAGTCATTGAATAACCTTTTTGTTCTATATTTTTATTTATTCTATTATCCAATGTTTAGTATTTTTACATTGTTAATATAAATTTACATATTACTTTGTTTAATATTTTTGTCTGCTCGCTTTCTTTTTATAATATAAGAGAAGATATATATTTTTTTAATTTTAAATTTTATTTTGTTGTTGTCAATAATATTATCTGAATTTTAATAAAATCTCTATTAAATTAAAGAGACTTATATCGAATAACTTTTTTGTTATGTATTTTTATTTATTATATTATCCAATATTTAATATAATTGCGTTGCTAGCAGGAATTTTTATTAGCATATTACTTTGTTTAATATTCTTGTCTACTACTTTCTTTTTGAAATATAATAGAAGAACTATATTATATGAATTTTAATGAATAATCTCTATTGAATTAAAGAGAGTTGTATAGTCATTGAATATTTTTGTTATGTATTTTTATTTATTATATTATCCGATATTTAGTGTTATTGCATTGTTAATAGAAACTTTATTAGCATATTACTTTGTTTAATATTTTGTCTACTACTTTCTTTTTATAATATAATAGAAGATATATATTTTATTATTCTTGAAATATTGTTTGTATTTTAAATTTTATCCTATTGTTCTCGATAATATTATATGACTTTTAATAAATAATCTCTATTAAATTAATGAGACCTATATAGGCATCGAATAACTTTTTTGTTCCGTATTTTTGTTTATTATATTATTCAATATTTGGTATTTTTGCATTATAGATATTTTTATTAGCATATTACTTTATTTAAATTTTTGTATGCTACTTTCTTTTTATAATATAATAGAAGATATATATTTTTTTATTTCATATTTTATTAAATCATTCTGAAAAATATTTTGTAAATAAATAAACTTTTTATTTTGAAAAAGAAAAACAAAAATTATTTAAAAAAAAACAAAGAAATTTTGAATTGCAGTTTTTTATTTTTTGTAATTTTTAGTTTTTTATTTTAAAATAATTTATCAACTCCAACTTGAAACTACTTTCCAATTTGAATGGATTTTTTTTAATTTTTAATTTTTATTATAAAATATTTATTTTATTATTTTATAGATATTTAAATTCAAAAATAATAGCCAATAACTAATTATTAACAAAATAACAAATTATTAACTACTTATTCCATGTGGCTTTGATAAAGATGCTACTCTCTTTTTATAATATAATAGAAGATACATATTTTTTTATTTTTTCTTTTTATTATACTATTCTCAATAATATTTTATGAATCTATAAATTTTTATTTATATAAAGAAAATAAAAAAATATTAGGAAAAAAAAGAAATTTAAATTAGCAGTTTTTATTTTTGTAATTTTAGTTTTTTATTTTAAAATAATTTAAAACTCCAACTTGAATGTACAGTTTTTTTAATTTTTGGTTTCTATTATAAAATTATTTTATTTTATTATTTATACATATTTAAATTAAAAAAAATCAATAACTAATTATTAACTACTTATGCCGCTTTTTTTTATCTATCACTTGGCTTAAGATGAGGGCTTTTTTCAATATATAGATATAAATTGTATTAAAATTGCATTAGAGTTGTATTATAGTTGTATTTAAATTGTATTCTATTGTAGTACATATGTTTTATTGAATGTTGTGTGAAAGTTGAAAAATAGTTGTATAGTGTATGAATGTATGAAATTTGTATTTAAGTTATAAATATTACTCCATCCGTTCCAATTTATGTGAACCTGTTTGACTGGGCACGAAGTTTAAGAAAAAATGAAGACTTTTTGAATGTGTGGTCCTAAACAAGTCAAAAAGAGCCCCAGAGTATTTGTGTGGTTATAAAAGTTTCTTAGTAACGGTATAATTGTAAGTTTAAGCTAAATTGTTACCAAATTTAGAAAGGGGTCAGGTCATTCTTTTTGGAACGGACCAAAAAGAAAATCGGTTCACATAAACTGGAACTGAGGGGGTATCTTTTTACATAAAGTTGTTGATATCTATCTTTAAGTTTTTGTAATTTATTTTTTTATCTTAAAATAATTTTAGAACTCAAACTTGAATGGACAGTTTTCTTTTAATTTTTGTTTTTTATTATAAAATATTTTATTTTATTAGTTTATAGATATTTAAATGCAAAAATAATAACCAATAGCTAATTATTAACTACTTATGCCATGTGACTTTTTTTCTAGGCTGCCACTTGGCTTAAGGAGATGGCTTTTTTCTCTCCTTTTAATAATATATATATATATATATATATATATATATATATATTACTATAAAAGCATGAACCTCAAAAGTTAAAAGTTGAATTACAAAAATACCCTTCTAAATGACTTAAACATTATGCTAATAAATAAATAAATAAATCTCCTATTTTTCCTTTCTCCTATCATAAGAACCAACACGTCTTTAGATTAAAAAAAAGAACTTTGCCTTTTTGAACCGTTAACTTCTTGAAAGGCCATTGCTTTTAACGTTTGAAGAAAGTTTCCTTCTTCAATATTGTTCATTCATCTCCATTTTATTGTTGGTTTCCTATACTAATTTTCGATCACTGCTAAAAGGTCTTGTGTAAGAAGCAAAAATTACTATATCCAAAAATTTTCCTCTTCACTTGCACTTCTCTAGATGAAGGTATCATACATTTTTTCAAGACATTTTTGTGACCCCATTTAACACAAAATTGTGGAAGTCAATATGATCACTTACGGAGTCGCTGTTATACTTCAAGACCACATGCATATTTGATGCCGTCACTTTCTCATAATACATTTAAGTTGCATTACAATTGAATTAAAATCTTTACAAGAATGGTTTGAACCTAATTTTCATCCTAATTTGTGAGACAAATATATGTCAAGTTGCTCATTCTTAAGAGATTTGTTTAGCAGCATATTTATCTCAATGAAAAGAAAGAGATTTGATTAACAGCAGTCGTTCTATCTTTTGATATCTTTCAAATATTTATACTTCTGACAAATTTGTTCAATTAATTTCTCCAAAAGGTGATCTTTTCATTGACCACCTTCCACCGTTGTGATAGGTTGAACACTCTTCTTTTTTATGAACTTTGTAAAGAATAATTTACTTAAATACTTAAATACCCTTCCAAATAAATATAAATGTAATGTTTTTAAAATAATTAAATAAAACACTAAATTTATTTGAAGGAATGTAACCCTTCATATTAATTATTCTAAGTAATGGTTCTAATTGTTGCATTTACTTTCAAACAAAATTTGATGCCTTTTCAAGTAGAAAAGGGAACTATTGGCTGACTTTAAAATCAGTGAAACCTATTCCTATCACCCACAACAATCTCAGGTTAAACATTTTCTGATATTACTTTGAAAGCAGCGTGAAAGTCTTCACAAATACAAATATTCTTCATTATTTAGAATGTCTCTCCTGGTTTCGTTTTTTGGTGTTCATCAAACCAAAAACAAGGTCGCGAATTTCATAATAAAAATATTTTACTTACTCACTATCTTTACAAGCCTTGCAAACCTCTCTTAACATATACTCCAACTTCTTCCTCCTAAGACAAAAAAAAGGTAACAATCATCTTCTATTTCTCATGTACTTGATTGTTGGAGTTCCGCCAGCATTTACTATTATTTCTCTTCCCGTAGCATATAGGGTACATTTTCTATGCTAATTATTATGTAAATATGAGTCTTTGAGAGTAATATGGTACGTAGTTCCGATGCTATTAATTCCTTTATGTTCGGTAAATGATGATTTTTAATAAAGTACATATTTTTCACCTTACTATTTCCTCTATATATACTCTCTTAAAACTTAATCACACCAATTCTGTTATGATTCATTTTTGTTTTTGTTTTTATCTATTTAATCATTCAATGTACTCTTCTAACAAGTTACTTGCATTATTTGGACCAAATATTTGTATTAGAACAACGAAAAGAAAAGCACGAACAATTGTGTGTCAAAAATTTGAGGTTAAATAAAAGATTTAACTTTTTTCATCAATTGTAGGAGAGCCAAAGCCTCTGCGAAAAGAGTTGTATAAGGATTTGTTAATATATTGGGTGTATAATCTCGTGCTTTTTTCGAGGGGATTTGTGTGTAGGCAAGAAAGATAAGTTCAGAGATTTACAAACTGGTTGGAGAAGCACGTCGTCTAAGAAAAATTAGGCCAAGATTAATAGTGAATTACGGAGTAATAATTTTATCCATCTTTACCGTTTTGATGGCTCAAAAAAGAGGCAAGCGAGAAAAGTTTTTTATGCAAATTTTAGTTGAAACATGTCCTCTCAAAAATAAGAAAAGTTTTTCCAAATTCTGCATCATACAAAAGGCAAACACATATCTGGACGAGGCGACACAAACCTGAAATAAATTAGTGTATTCCATCTTGCTTTGACTATGGAGATGGTAAAAGACACAAAATCGAAGCAATGAATGGAGAAGAAAGTTGACAAAATTCGGATACTTACTTTCTTATTTTTTTTTTTATTTACAATTTTTTGTCCTTTGTGATTTTGTGAAATTTATTGTCATAAATATTAGGATAGATGACACTTGTGAGGATTTTGAAATGCATATTAATTTTAGGAATAACATCTTGATAGATCATTATAATTATTTATTCCATGATAAATAAAATAAGTCATTAAATAGGAATATAACTATGTTGCTTAAAGAGCATGTGGATTTTACTTTTAATTAATGTGATGATATGAAATACTTTATTTCCAAGGATATCATATCTGGACGTGAAAATTATTTTACCCTTTTGAGATTATAAAATATGATATTACTTTGGTACCATTTTTACTCATTATAGAGTAATAACTTTCTACAAAAGTAGTACATTTTTAAAAGAAATATGTGTTATAGCATTTCAGCGCTTAACTTAGACAGCGAAATCATGTAGTGAATTAGGTTTGATCAATACGCTTATGTAAAAGTCACTCGAAATAATCAAAATGTAAGGGTGTTTGACTTATGACTAAAAAGTCAATATTTGACTTAATACTTAATAAACTTGAGATATAAAATTTATTTAAATTTTGTATTTCTAAAATTTCTTAGTGAATATGTAATTATTGTGTGTTATTTTGTCCATTGTTGATATTAAGCAATAATATGAATGGCATGATAGAAACAGAGCTGTAACTATCTTCCACATTTGAAATAATGGATTTGGGAAAAGTTAATACCATATTAGGTATCAAGATTAAAATATATAGTGGGATTATGTATTCGTCAATCTTATTACATTGAAAAGTGCTATATAATTTAGAACTTAAACATAAAAGAAGTCAATGCTATACTTGATCGAAGTATCAAAGTAATTAAGCATAATTGAAGATTTGCGGCTTAACTAGATTGTGAATGCAAGCGCTATCCGAAAGTCATTGGATGAGTTCTTAATTTTTTATTAAGAAAACTAAAGATTTGAATCTGCAATACTCAAAATTTCCTATATAACTCGGTATATACGTGCAACGCACGTGCCGAGATACTAGTATATATATATATATATATAGATAGATAGGTAAAATAGAAAGTTTAAAGTTAAATTGTTTTGACCAAAATCATCCTTATAGTTTCACCTCAACTTTCACTATATCCTTATAATATTCCACTTAAGAGGAGTCAATCTAAGTTTTCCAAATTTAGACAAAAACACCCCTCTGTTAAATTTTTCATCCACTTCTAATGGAATTTACTTCTAATGTGGCCTTCCTTTATTGAAGTATTATTTTATTTTATAGAAGGAGAGTCTACAATTTTATCGTCAGAAAATCGTATTTAAAATCAAAGAAAATCCCTTTAAATTGTTCAGTGTCTCATCTGTATCAAGTTTGTCTTGTAGGTTTCTAAATTGTGAGGCAATTAGTCCATATAATGTGCAGGAAATGAGGCAAGGTAATAGAACTATCTCTGTTTTTCCAATGAAACGAAGAGGCTTCACCTAAAAACTCATACAACCATTACAAACCCACTCAAGCTTACTAAAGAAGTCACGTGTCTGTGTTTTAAAGAAGGAAGGAGAAGATTTTGTGAGAAAACAGGAGAAAAGGATGGGTTACGTGAGAAGCAAAATTCTGTTAGAAGTGGATGAAAATTTTAACGAAGGGATGTTATTGGTTAAGTTTTGGAAACTTAGGGGATGATTCCTGTTTAGTGGAATATTATAAGGATGTGAAAGTTGAGGTGAAACTATACGGATAACTTTGGTAAAAAAATTCTATAGAAATGTGTTATTCTTTTTGGTACGGACTAATAAGGAAAGTGTGTCATATAAATTGAAACGGAGGTGAGTATATAAAATTGCAGAGTGGCATGTTAGCCTTTAGCAGTGCCCAAAAAGTAGATACCTTCATAATCCAGACAAATAATCGCCAGGTTCCAATTACAGGATCCATCTAATCATCCACCCTTCCCCCTCCTCCGTCGAAACAGATGCAAGAAGACCACACATCTGACAAAGAATCTCATCTAAAGTTAATTACTTGACTTTGCAGTGAGTGCAATTAAAATCTCATAGAAATACCTGTAGCTGTAGCTATTATTTGGTGTGAAGCACAACTTTAAATCAAAATCTCATTTTGAGTTTCAGGTGCAAAGGTGCCACTTATTACAGTGACCTGTATTCTGTTTGGCATCTCGCTCGCGATGGTTCAACTAGGTGTTGTTCCACCATTTACTGAAGATACTGCCAGAGCTGTAAATGTAAGTTGATAAACATCTTCCATGCAAACTTCAGCTTAACAAATCTTGATGTAATCACACCGAGCTCATTCTTATCCATCAGTTTTAATTGAATGGGTAGGAGTAATATCTTAAACACATTTAAAGCGCCAATCTCTACCTTGCTTTATCCATAAGTTGAAAGAACTGTTGAAAACTTTTGATATCCTATCAGTTTGATGATTGAATTCCTTTGTATAGAGTCTACTTTTTGTATACACTTTGTATGCAGGGTTTGTTCCCATCATATCAATACAACAACAACAAACTCAGTATAATCACACAAGCGGGGTCTAGGGAGGGTAGAGTGTACACAACCTTAACCCTACCTTGTGCAGGGAGAGAGAATGTTTCCAATAGTCCCGCAACTCATGCCAACATAGTTGAGCATTAAGGCAACATAGAGATATAGTAATGAAAGAGTCATGGAAAAACAACAATAACAACAAAATAGTAACAAAACAAAGCAGAAAAAACATCTAATAGTGATAGACTTCCAAGAATACGACAAAACAAGAGTAATACTAAAACGACCAATAAGGACAAGAAGAAAGCTCTATTGCTACCTGCTAATTTTCTATCCTAATTCTTGACCTCCACAATTTCCTATCAAGGGTCTTGTCCTCAGTAAGCCAAAGAAGCGTCATGTCTTGCCTAATCGCCTCTCCCCAATACTTCTTCGGCCTCTTTTTACCTCTCCTTGGACCCATCATATTTAACCTCTCACACATCTTCACTAAGGCATTAGTGCATCTCCTCATCACATGCCCGAACTATCTCAGCCTCACTTCTCGTATCTTATCCTCCACGGGGCCACCCCCACCTTTTCCAGAATATCTTCGTTCCTGACCCAATCCCTCCTATTATGCCCACATATCCATCTCAACATCCTCATTTTCGCTACTTTCATTTTCTGGACAAGAAATTTCTTGACAGGCCAACACTCTGCCCCACACAACATAGTTGGTTTAACCACCATTCTGTAGAACTTACCTTTAATTCCTGGTGTCACATTCTTATCACACAAGACACCAGAAGCAAGCCTCCATTTCATCTACCTTGCTCCAATATAGTATGTGACATTCTCGTCAATCTCTGCGTTATTTTGGATTAGTGACCTTAGGTACTTAAAAATTACTTTCTTGGGGATGTCTTGTGTATCAAGCCTCATTTCCACCTCAGCTTCCTGAGTTACATCACTGAACTTGCACTCCATGTATTCGGTTTTAGTCCTGCTCAACTTGAAGCTTTTGGACTCCAGAGTCTTTCTCTAGACCTCTAGCCTTACATTTACTCCGCATCGCGTCTCGTCAATTAGCACAATGTAATATGCAAATAACATGCACCATGGCACCTCTCCCTGAATGTGACATGTCAATATATCTATTTCCAACGCAAATTAGAACCGGCAAATATCCCTGGTCAATCCCATCACGATTGGGAAGTGTCCTGAGTCTCCTCCCACTGTCCTAATCAGGGTCTTAGCACCATTATACATATCCTTAATTGTTGTAGTGTATGCCATAGGAACACCTTTAGCCTCTAGGCACCTCCATAGAACTTCCCTTGGGACGTTGTCGTATGCTTTTTCCAGATCAATGAACACCACATGCAAGTCCCTCTTCCTCTTCTTATACTGCTCTACCAATCTCCTTATAAGATGATTCCCATTATATCAATAAAATATTTATCTTCATCAAGAAAAAGTGGGAACGGCCTTGAGACGCACCAATTGTTTTTGATACTTCATTAATGAAAAAACAATGTCTAATAATAATTAATTGAATTGTTTGGTCATGATATCTATTGATCCCGTCATATCTTCCTCATGACACTAACTTCCTACTGGTTTAATATTTTCTTCTACATTTACTAAATATAGTACATATCATGTTAATATAATAAACTATGTGCATAGTCAAACTCAGCCATGTGAAAATGTGAGGCATATGTTACTTAAAAAGTTTTGCATAGGACCTACTTATATCCTTAGCAAATGTAGCTTGCAGAAAGTTAATATTATCTCTACTTTATGGTCCAACTCTCCTCAAAATACTACTTAGTATATGATAATGGAATTTGCACAGAGGTAGCATAGAAAATCTGATAAATATTTGAACCACTTTTTCCAGGTTGTGCATGTTGTGGATATGAGAGGAGCCAATGGCAAAAAGCAAGAACCAGTTTCTCGCATCTCCTTGTTTTCAACCACTCCAGGAAATCTAATAAAGGAGGTTGAACAGATTGGAGAAGGATTTGTTTGTGGTACTGATGAGCCTCTTGATTTTGTAACATTTTCGGTCAAATATGGTTGTTGGAGCGACAAGAATGCTAATATTGGCTGGCATGAGCTAGATATTCCTCTGATTCATGTTGAGAATGATACCAAGGGTGACAATAGAGTTACTCATGTATCCATTGACACTAAAGTATCCACACGCTGGACTCTGGGCATCAACACTGATGAGATCGAGGATTTCCAGTTGAAAGGTACTTACAAATACTTGTGAAGGTTGTCATTACCTTAACCTTATCTCCTTGGACAAAGAAATTAGTTAAGTTTCACTAGCTGTCATATTTTGGGATTTTCAGAGGTAATATTTCCCTATATTAAAATCCACCCCACATGAGCTGTCTCAAATATTTGTCCATAGAACTTGAAGCGCAAAAAGATTCAGTTACACTGTGAAAAGTACTTTTTCCATAGAGCTAAACCTTCCTATTTAACAAGGCTAATACAGAAGAGGCTTCTTTCCTTGACTTCTGTTCTTGATCATGCTTTCTGTATGGTTTGCTGTTCATTGTTTAAGACTGTTCGTATAGCTTAGTCTATTCGGAAAGATGATGCACCTCTGAGCCGCCTTTTTTTTTCCTTTTTATCTGGACTAAGTGAGTTTTACAGATGCCTGAGATAGCATGGGCCTCCATCAGGCTTTTGCACCTTGACCTAACAAGGCCACCTAGATTTTTATAATTTTTGTTCTTCTTTATATTCTTATAGATAGATGATTAGATTATTACAAAAGTTGCATAAAATTAATAAGATGGTCAACAAAGCTTGAGCTATGGCGAAACACCTTAGATAGCTAGGGTTTTAGGATAAGTAGAAATAAGACTGAATACATGCACGGCAAGTTTAGTCATTATGAGAAGAGCAAATTTGAGATGAGACTAGATGGGATTGCGTTGCAAAATGCAGTCAATTAAGATATCTTGGCTCATTGTTTCAAGAGAAAGCAGTGATACATGAAGAAGTTACTCATAGGATTAAAACCGGATGGTTGAAATGAAGAAGCTGTTCCGGGGTGTTATGTGATAGAAGGATCCCTACCAAAATGAAAGGTAAGTCGTAAGAACAGTTATAAGACCAGCAATGTTATATGGCATTGAATGTTGGGTTGCTAAAGTCCAACATATCCACAAAATGAGTGTTGCAAAGATGCGGATGCCTTGATGAATGTGTGGTCATACAAGATTAGATAATATTAGAAATAACCATATTCACCCGTAGGTGCAAGTAGTACTTATTGAGGATCAAATGAGAGAAGGTCGCTTAAGATGGTTTAGTCATGTCGTGCGTGGATCTACAGATGCACCAGTCCATATGTGTGAAACTATGGTGAATGAAAGTGTTAAAAAAGGACGAGGTAGACCTAAAGTCACATAGAAGGAAGTTGTATTGAATGACCTACAAATCCTTGGAATCGATGCAGGCTTTGCTAAAGATAAGGTACAATGGAAGAAAAAGATCCATATAGGTGATATCTGCTAGTTGGTATGTGTTTTAGACTTGTTATAGAACTTCTATTGTTTTTATTATTACTATTATTTATTATATATATAATTTAGCTTATTTTTTACTTTTATCTTATTTGGTATGATGATGATATGAATTAAGCTCAATGAAGAGTGAGGATTAATATAATCGACCTAATTTGTTTTGGGATGAGGCATAGTAGTAGTAGTAGTTGTTGTTGTCTGTTATACTCTCATTCTGGTTGAGGCCTGGCCAGTATCATATCATGCTAAACAAAGGATCCAGGGGTTCTGGTAATTCTATAATTTTTTCCAAATTATTTCCAATTTTGATGTCTCCACTCCGAATTGAGAGTTAAATATTTCTCATATAGTCTTCTTGACATAGTAGAAAACAATTTAGAGGAGTTCATTTGGCTCAAGTTGTGCATCATACTAAGGAATATTCCATCACTTGTTCTTAGTTTCTCCTGTAGTTTAAATTGTTCCTCATACTAACTAAATGTAATTTAATGTCTGGAAGAACAGAAGAGGTATTACACTTAATTTATCTAGCCCACATACTTCATGTCCTTGGTCCTTACCCCGTCAGATACGCAAAAGTTCACTCTCTCAAAACAATGCTCACTAGAAACGGTTTAGTAAGATGAGAATAGGAATTTTTTTTGTAGTTATAGCTCAATGCCTCTCATGCTCTCTAGACTGCATGCTGGTGCAGGTCTAGATGAGGGGACAAGTTAGCAAAATACGTTGAGAAAAAGACTGTAAAATGTTGTTCTAAAGAGGGTGCAGATGAGAGAGGGGGGAGAGAGAGAGAGCGAGACATTTTGTGACCTTGGTTTCAATCATGTCTATAATTAGAGATGCAACAACTTCATAAATATGGTTGAATCATGTCTACAATTGATGCAAGTCGCTACAACCAAGCTTCAGTACTATTACCAGATAGTGGAAAATACTTCTCTCTCTCTCTCTCTCTCTCTCTCTCTCTCTCTTTCATAGTGGTTATAGTTCTCTCTTTCTGCTCTTGGTCCTTTAATTATTCAAGGCCAAATACATATGCGGCCCCTTAAACTTGCCCAAGTTTTTCAATTAAGTACTTAAACTAATAGTAGTTCCTATTAAACACTTAATGTTTGTTGAAATGTGCCTATTGGGCACTTAATGGACAACCTCTTAAAGCAACAAAATGCGTGAGTCTGACATGGCAAAAAAGGCCAATCAACATATGACACATGTATTTTTAATTTAAAAAAGAGCTTCTTCTTCAATATTTTTCCAGAATGTCTCGCTCTCTCCCCCTTAATTTATTTCTTGTCATTGCCGCCATCCATCTCGCCTGAGACCACCTCCGACCACCGAAAATCCTTGCTGTTGATCTCTTTCTGATCCTCGACTATCTGATGTATTCCAGTTTTCAACGTCATTGTTATCCACAGCGGAGGTCGAGGAAGAAGAAGCCTCTCTATTAATTAGTAGCTGCTGCCATTGACGATGAGGAATTCATTCAAACCACGATCGACACTTTGAAACGCTATTTTTTCAGCTAAAATCGCAGCAGTAAGCAACATTGTCTGAGATTTTTGCAATGAAAGTAAAAGATTTTTTCCTAGAACTCCAAAAGGAAAAATTCATCGTAGATATAAGCAAAAAATTGCTAAAGTAATGCTCTTTTTTGTAATGGAAGTAAAGTTGCTGGAGATTTCGTCGGTTGTATAGCAAATGCGTTCGGAGTTAACATTGAGAGAGTTAGAGAGAAAAGAGGATGTAGAAATTTGGTTATTCATACTATTAAATCAAAGATTTACTTTCTGATGTGCTGTTTCCGTTTTGCATCTGGTAATGAAGGCAGGCTGGAGAGATTTTGGTGGTGTAAATTGCTGTCAATGGGAGAGATGAAGGAAAAGAGAAAAAAAAATTTAAAAAAAATTTGTTGGTCCTTCACGCTCTGTTTTGGTGTGAGATGCACGCACACTACCATGTCAGCAGTGTGTGTAATAGGCACATTAATACTTGAGTTTACGTGTTCAATAGTGAGATAGCTTAGGTGTCTAAATGGAAAAATCAAGCAAGTTTGAGGGGCTGCATGTGTATTTGGCCATTATTCAATTTAGCCCCAAAAAGGAAGATTATGGTCAAGATAGGCCATCACTGTTTCACCTTGTACTGAATAAGTCAAAATATGCTCAGTAGGTCAAATCTCGGCATATATGTTGCAAGAGAAGCTGGGAAGCCTAGGTAATCGTTAAGAACAACGTTTTCTGTTTTGAACTTATTTAGAGACATAGAGCAAGGTGATAACCTTTATGCTAAATACTCAGCTAGCTAAGCTAACCATCTGGATTACCAAACACCTTGGAGCACAACCAGGTGAAGAACTGAGAAGAGCCTCCTAAAGCTCCATAAGAATCCTAGGCCTCGAATTGTTGAATGAAACTGATCATTTGTAAGAGTACACAAAGTGTATTGTTACACCTGCATAATAAGCATAGCCAAGAACAGATGCATTATCCTTTTATTTATTTTTTTATTTGTAATGGTAATAACTTTATTTTATATATAAAGGGAGAACTACACAAGTTGTGAAGTCTCCAGAATTACAAAAGAGAAGAAATATAATCCTAGATGTGTGTCATCTTAAAAAAAATCTAGGACATCAAAAATAGAGTCTGCTTCTTCTATGCTTCTTTACACCAAAAATAGAACAGGACTAGACAGTTCATCTTCATTTTCTGAATGGAACTGTGTAAGTCTTCAAAACATCTTTGATTTCTCTCTAGCCCAACTGTCCACCAAATGCATGCTGGGACAATCTTCCATCCCTTCTTCTGACCGGATAGGTTGCCATCCCTGCTCCAACTTTTTATAATCAACTATTCTTCCAGGCATCACCCATCTGATTCCCCTTAGGTTGATGAAAATTTTCCAAAGATGGTCATTCCAATTGCAGTGTAAAAAGAGATGGTTTATTGTCTCTGCCTCCTCTCCACATAAGTAACATCTAGAGCACAGTTGATAGCCTCTCTTTACCAGATTGTCATGAGTCTAGACTCTTTCTTTAAGCCAAAAGCCAAGTGAAACATGCCACCTTATGGAGTATTTTTACTTTCCAAATCATCTTCCATGGCCAGCACCCAACCTGATTGTTTGATAGGTTGTATTCCTTATAAGCTGACTTAACTGAGAAGATACCTTTACTATCTCCCTTCCGTACCATGTTATCCTCAGCTGCAACAGTGCCTCTGAATTGTGCCAAAACATTGTAGAATCCTGAAATCTGATCATTTCCCAGTCATTTAATAACCTTCTGAAGTTGAAGTTCCACCCTTGTTCTGACCATACAGCAGCCACTGTTGTCTCTTGCTGTTGATATAAGTTATATATATATGGGAATAGTGGCTTTAAAATGTTCCTGAGTTAACCAGTTATCCTCCCAAAAAGAAATCTTCATACCATTACCTGCTTTGTAACTAGACTCTCTTCTGAAAGCTGGCCAGTAATTTCTTATATATCTCCACACACTGACCCCATAGGGAGTGCTTACAGGCTTTGATGTCCAATTACCTCCCATCCTATATTTTGGTTTGATGACCTCTTTCCGTAGTGAGTTCTCATCTGAAGCAAACCTCCACAAACCACTTCATCATCAAGCTTTGGTTCTACACCTTCAAGTTTCTAATTCCCTTCCTTTTCTTTCACTGTTACCTTCCCACTGAAAGTTTCTTCTAAGCACATCAAGTCTTTTTAGCACATTTGCAAGCTCTGGAAATAAGGACATCATGTAGGTGGGTAAGGCATCCAACACACTATTGATCAAAGTTAGTCTCCCTCCCAGTGATAGATATTGACTCTTCCAGTTGGTCAATTTTTTCTCCCATTTCTCTAATTCCATATCCCTTTTGATTTGTTCTTTGCCCCCCCGGTGGCATCCCCAGGTATATAATGGGGGTAGCTCTCCTATCCTTCCACCCAAAACTCCAGCTAGATTATGAATGTCTGTCGCCTCCGGAATTACCTTCATTCCAGTTAATGTTCAGACCAGAAGTGGCTTCAAACAGTATAAAGATTAGGGGTGGCAAATGGGCGGGTTGGGTTGAATTTGGGTGGGTCAAGATGGTTAGGTCAATAAATGGGTCATTACACAATCCAGCCCAAAGTGTACTTGGGCTAATATGGGCTGGGTCAAGATGGGGCTAAACAATGGGTCATAACCCAACCCGCCCAACTTGACCCATGTTTTAGAACCATGCTCGATCTTCCATAAAAAAAAGCCTTTTACCTTAAAATGTGTAAGTTAGAAAAATATTTTACGAGTAGGGGTGGGGGG
>MU695889.1:178032-247130 GCA_026770625.1 Nicotiana glauca
AGGGGGTTTGGAGGGGGTAGAGTGGGTGGTGCACAAAAATAAAAGAACAGAAAATTGAAATTACAAAAAAAAAAGAAAGTAAAATTGGGGCAACTAAGTAAATTTCTATATAAGTTAGGTTGAGACCCCTTTTGTCTTGGGTTAGTTTCATGGGTTGTATTTGGGCTGCTTAATGGATCAGAATAGGCTATAAAAAATAATGGGTTAACTTGGGCTCAGCCCAAATTGACCCATGAGCTAGAATGTTTGTAGCCCAACCCATTAATCTCTGGGCGGGTTAGATGGGTTTGGGCTCAAATTGCCACCCCTAATAAAGATCACCCTAAGCATAGTTAGTTGATCCTTGTCAGCACCAGAAAAAAAAAGGGTGTCATCTGCATATTGCAGATGAGAGATCTCCATACTATTAACTGCCCTTGCATTCACTCTGAAGCCTCTGATCTATTCATGCATTTCTGCAGTCTTCAACATATTATTTAGATCTTCCATTGCTAAGATGAAGAGGAAGGGGGATAAAGGATCTCCCTGTCTCAAGCCTCTCCAGGAAGAAAAGAAACCAGTTGGAGAGCCATTTATGATTACTGAGAATTTCACTGTGCTGATATAGTTCTTGATCCAACTGATCCATCTGTTATCGAAACCCATTTGAGCTAGGATTCCCAGCAAGAAGTCCCAATTCTAGTGATCATAAGCTTTCTCAATATGCAATTTACATAATATCCCTGGAATTTTGCTTTTCAGTATAGTGTCAACACACTCATTAGCTATTAATACTGCATCCATTATCTGGCTTTCATTAAATGTCTTCCTTTAATGAAAGCCATCTGTTGGCCATCCACCAGTTTGTGAACCACCTTTTTAAGTTTATCTGCTAAGAGTTTTGAGATGATTTTATAGACACTGCCTATCAGGCTGATGGGTCTGAAATCCTTTTACTCCTTAGCACCCACTCTTTTAGGAATTGATGCCACAAATGTAGCATTGAAGCTCTTCACAAAAAGACCTTGTTCAAAGAAGTTCTGGAAAACAGCAATAACATCAGCTCCTATAATCTCCCAATACTGAATGAAGAAGGCCATAGAAAAGCCATCAGGGCCAGGTGCCTTATCTCCTGAGCATGCTTTGACACTCTCCCATATTTCCTGTGGTTCAAAGGGGCTTAACAGCATCAGGCTGTTCTCTAGGCTTCATGTATTATACGGAGGATACTCCATAAATAGTAAAAACCAAAAGAAAAAAACCCTAATAGATTGATTGTCTTCCTACATATATTAACCTTTGTAAATCTTATGTTGTTTCTTTATCATTTGGTAGTAAAGCTCCAACCCTCCAACTGCCATTGGGATACTAGGAAGCAGAATGTTTGTCTGCAATGCTATTTTTGACTTGTCTATAAGTAAAATGGAGAGAAAAAGATAAGGAACTAGGACAATTAGTGGAGAGAATTTTGACCTAATCTATAAAGCTTCATAGTAATGACTCGGTAGTAAATAATGGATGTGCTCTTTCTATAGTTGAGATAGGTGCACGTAATGATAGATCATAGTTGTATTATTAAAAGCCTGTGCTAAGAATGGATTTTGTTCTTGTTCTTTCCACTGTTCTTCTGATTTTCTCTGTCCCAATTTTGTGGGATTGATGTCGGTGCAGGCGGTCCCGAGGAGTTGGTCCCAATTGGCGACAAGAGCAATGCAGACGGATGGCACATAATTCAGTTTTCAGGAGGGAAGAAGGCACCAAGGAAACTCAGTCTGACGCTTTTCTGGGCCAACAATCATACTCATAAGTCTCAGAAGAAGGATAGCAACACAGAGCAACCCTTGTTAAAACTGAGGACAGATGTTGATAGAATTACTTCCCCAACTGAAACAGTACTTAAGAAGCTTCCTCAGTGGTGTTCTTTGTTTGGAAAGTCCACATCTCCTCTTACCTTAGCTTTCTTGAGTAGTTTATCAATTGATTTCTAAGTTTCATGAAGGGAAACAAACTTTTACAGGGAAAAATCAGAGTAGCTACAAACATAGATAGGGGTGGACGTAGCACTTTGAATGGTAGCAAAAACATACACGTGGTCATATGATTATCTTGTACGCGGATTAAATGCTTATTTGATTTATAACAGTCGCAATATGATTCTATAGATTACATTAAAAGTCTCAATCTGTTTCATGTCACCTTCAGAACTGATTTTGTATTCTTGCTGCTAGCGCTTCCATCTCTCCAGGCTGAGGTACCTATCAGCTAACCAAATTATATTTTTGTGAGACTGAGTTATCTTGCTTTCTTATAGCTTGCAGTATTTATCCAAATTTCCTGTGAAGCAAAACGTTATGCTTAATTATTTGAAGAAACAATATCATTATCTAATGTCCCTTGCTGTTTGTAGCAATTTATTTTTCATTAGAGTGTAATGGGGTCTCTACCGGCAAGCATTTTATATTTCCCAAGCTTGCCTGAGCCGAGAGTCTTTTGGAAACAACCTTTCTACCTGCATAAGATACGGGTAAGGTCTGCGTACACATTACCCTCCCCAGATCCCACATGTAGGAATATACTGGGCATGTTGTCGTCTTCGTTGTATTTTGGTCTTCTCCCTTTTCTGGAAGATATTATTTTGCTTTATGCAGATTTGTCCTGGATCAAGTTTTTCTTTCAGTTGTGATTTTATTAGAACATCATGAGTACACAGTCGACTCTGCCCAATGCATGCTGGTGAATACCATTACATGTGAAATCTTGTAAAAATTCCGGCACGACTTCTCTATAATGGTATACTTATGTACCTTATCTTGTCCTTACATTCTTTTTTTTTCTCCTGTAACCATGATACAACAATAGCAATCCAGTGAAATCCCACTAATGGGGTCTGGGGAGGGTAGTGTGTACGCAAACCTTACCCCTACCCCGAAGGGGTAGAGAGGTTGTTTCCGAGAGACCCTCGGCTCAATAAAACAAAAGGACAAAAAGGAGAGAATATTACCTTGAAAACAATTATGAATGTACTACGTTGTTTGGAAACAATTGCGAATGTACTATATTGTTGCTTTTATCTATAACCATTGATCATCTTCTAGCAATGGGTTGTTATGGGAGAGATGTACTATTAACAAATTATTGGATATTGCTAAGGTCCTCAAATGGTGTTTGCGAGAAGGAAAAGCTTTGATCCCTTTTGGATCTATAGAAGGAAAAACAGACTTCTTGTTGAGGAACCTCTTGGTATGGAGGCTATATATAAGGGATTTAGGAAACAAATAAGCGAGTCTTAAAATTTTGCTTTATTTCAAACTCAATAATCCCTGGGAAGGATGACTTCTTTTATCAATGCAAAAAGCTGAAGCTCGAACTTGTTGATGTTATTATATTGTTGACTGCAAGTATTCCTTTTCAGCTCTTAATTTTCAATTCAAAGAAGGATTTAACTCATATACACTGGCAATGTAAAGATTTTAACAATATTGTATTTTATCCTGTAGCAGAAGGTAACTTGCCTTGCTTTTCAGGTTACAAATCCTACTTTTTATGAACGGTCACATGTAACTAAGCTCCCGCTACGTGGAGGGTTCGAAGAAGGGCCGAACCACAAAGGTCTTATTGTACGCAGCTTTACCCTACATTTTTGCAAGAAGTTGTTTTCACGGCCTGAACCCGTGACCTACTGGTCACATAGCAATAATATTACTAGTTACGCCAAGGCTCTCCTTCTATGAAGGGTTACATGTAGTTATCATTAATGTAACCTGATAGTGTAAAAGCTATTTTTCACTATCAAAAATTGAACTCCTCAAAGAATATTACAACCAAAGTATACCTTCTAAGAGGGCTTCACATATTTCCTCCGTGGTTACATGTAGAGCCCTCAGCAAAATCGTAATGTTCTGTGACTTCTTTGGATCAAGTACCCTATTCTCTTGGCTCATTGAGGGAACAGCAGGGTGTCTAGCTGTTGCGCTTGTATTCAAAGCTGGATTCTTCACAACAAACAATGTTTCTATCATCTCTTCATTCAATCTGCAAATATAAACCAGCATAACCCAAATTACCCAACAAAATGCAATATATATATCTTGTAAATAACAATATAACAGCAGTAACAAGAGTTCATATTATCATACTTAAATGAGCTTGGTTTCAGTTGATCTCACACCATTTCGCGATCCGAACTTCTTGCATATGATCGCTTTTAGGAGAACTCTTAGTCTTCCTAACTTAAGGAATCCCCAATTTGAAGCTTTACAAATATAAATGTTAGATTCATTGATTAACCATTGGTTATCCATTTTCTAAATGAATAATACAGTTTTTATCCATATTTGACTCGTTTTTAAAAAGTTCATTATCCAATCCATTTTTAATGGATAATATGAGTAGTTAACTGTTTTCTTTTAATCATTTTGCCACCTCTACTCACTAGCATCTTACAATGTATTATTATTTCTCATTTTCTTCCTCAATAAGGACACCTCCATATTCACTGCTCGCATCTGTATCCTGTGATAATGTGTTTGAAATCTAATTGAGTGATGGAGAATTTAATAGAGATTTCTTTCCATATGCTTGATATTTAGTCCTTGGGTATTTGGACGAATTTTAGTTTCTAAAAATTCTGCAAAAGTTGGAAAACACCTTCAAAATAGTTGTTCAATTTTTGCGAAAAGTGAAAAACTTTTCTCTGAAATTGGTGTTTAGTTGGAAACAAATTTCCAAAGTTGTTTCATCGCCTATTGTCTAAACAAACGCCTAAGTGGGAACTTAAGAGTTCTGGAACTATATGTGGACTTGCCAAGTATTGGCTTCCAAAAACAGAAAATTCGAAATTAGTGTGATCGCGCAATGGACTATCAATTTCGGGATTTGGTCGTGGGATAAGATATAATAATTTAAGAATAAAATATTGGATATTTTTTTTTCGTTTAATTAAACTTTTATTTTGAGGTTAGCAATTCTGAAATTATTTTATACCACAGTGTGATGTTATTTTTATACCGCAACTCAATGTGGAATAAACATTTTCAAATTACCATCTCTATAGCTCTTCTCATATAGTCCTTTTAAAAAAGTTAAGGTTATAATCGAAAATATAAGAATTTCTCAGTTTAGCTAGTGTAAAATAAAACACATGTTATATTATCTCTTCTATATTTTACTTTTAGTTAAATAAATCAAATATCTACCAACAAAAATATATTCTACAAATAATCCTGTCATTATCTATCCTCATATTATAACCTTAACATAATAACTTCAGTATACTTGTTCACCAATCAAACGACCGCTAAAGGTCCTTTCGTCATAAACTATGAGGATCGCTACCGTTCTTTCTTTTGCTTTTTCCTTATTTTTCCCTTTCAATTGCTCTATTCTTCTTTCTTCATAATATTTACTCTTTTGTTATTAATGATAGGCTATAATTACGTATTTTAGCCGCTTATTACACTCAAATTTAATGCACTTTAATTGAGTTTGAGCTAGTCTTGCACTAATTGTGTGTTTTATGCTTTGTAGGGGTGATTCCGAGCTGTGTAGATGTTATGGAATGAATTCAAGTGATTTGGAGTTTTGAAGCATGAGTAAAATCCCAAGGAATTAAGCCGGGATCGTATTCGGGGATTAGCGGATGATAGAGCAACAAAACGAAGAATCGAGTAGGCATATTGTGCACTGTCTAGTAAAATGCACATAATTTTTTACTCGGAACTCCATTTGGACTACACAATATATGGTTGGAAAGCTAACTCAAATGGATACAACATTTATGTTTTACGTTTTTCCAAATTCCAAACAGAACAGGGTAAAAAATGCGGTGGAAACCGCGATCGTGGACCTGACACGGACTTAGGCAGTACACTGGGAAAGTACCGCGCCCGTACCGCGGTCGCGGACGTCCAGGCCTAGAAACTTGTCCTTTTTCGCGTAAGAGAAGGTATAATTGTTTCAGCCCGACCCTACTTGGTATATATACATGGAAAAATGATATTTTGAGAGGTTGGACATACTTTTGACATAATTTAGACCTAAGGAGGCTGCGGAGACCAATTTTTGATACAGATTCGACCTAGGGAGGCAGAGACACAATAGGAGCAAGACGGGGAATTCTTCTACGAGTTTTTTCTTCCTCTTCCTATTTTTCATTGTTGGTTATGACTTTTAGTATTATAGTTTTAAATACTATTATGAATAGGTAATTTGTTATCTAGGATTTTGATGGAACCTTTTGTAGGATAAATTCTTATTATGTTTTTATATAATTGAGCCGTTGAATTTCTCTACTTGTTCAACTACATGTTTATTGTTGTTGATTGAATGACCATCGATTGACTGTGCCTATTTATTATGTGTTGCTTGAGAAATGATACATATTTAGGTGGTTGTTGAACAACGTCACTCCTAACGTATGTGAAAAATCAATACAGCGGGTTTAAATGTATGTTTAGAAATAACAAAGCCTTGACGTGGTCATAATGAGCGGTTAGATAAATCCAACTAGCGTAGTTCGAGAGAATATATCTAGTAAATTGTTGTAGTTGCTCGAGAGAGAATTACGTCATCTAAAGAACTCACGATCAGTAGAGAATACATTGGTGAAATTGTAGGGAACATAGCTAAAAGGATTCCGACAATTGGAGAAATCATAACTCTAGACCTTCTAAATTTAGTCTCCAACCCTTTGTCTCGTTAGTTGATAATTTTACCGTTTTGTAGTATTTGCTAGTTAATTAGTTAGAAATATAAATCTCAATCTTTATAATTTAGGAAATTGTTCAAACTTGTCTTCATAGTGATATTAAACAGATATAGCTAATCCTTAGTTCTCTATGGGATTCGACTCCGGACTTTTAGACCGGATTATATTTGCAGCGACCGCTTATCCTAGACTATAGTTGGACGTGATCAAATTTTGGCGCCGTTGCCGGGGTGTTGATTTCTCAAGGACGAGCAATGGTTTAACTGTAGGTATTGATGATAGATATAATTACGTATTTTGGTCGCTTATTACACTCAAATTTACTGCACTTTAATTGAGTTTGAGCTTTAATCGCTAGTGTCTTGCATTAATTGTGTGTTTTATGCCTTGTAGGGGTGATTCCGAGCTATGTAGATGTTATGGAATGAATTCAAGTGATTTGAAACTTTAAAGTATGATTAAAATCCAAAGAAATTAAGCCGGGATCGTATTCGGGGATTAACGGATGATAGAGCAACAAAACAAAGAATCGAGTAGGCATATTACACACTAGCTAGTAAAATACACATAACTTTTCACTCAGAACTCCATTTGGGCTCCACAATATATGGTTGAAAATCTAACTCAAAGGGATACAACTTTCATGTTTTACGTTTTTCCAAATTCTAAATGGAACAGGATAAAAAATGCGGTCGAAACTGCGATCGCAGACCTGACGCGGACTGAGGCAGTACACTGGGAAAGTACCGCGCCCGTACCGCAGTCGGATCGCGTCCGCGGACGTCCAGGCCTAGAAACTTATCCTTTTTCGCGTAGGAGAAGGTATAATTATTTGGTGCCGACCCTACTTGGTATATATACATGAAAAAACGGTATTTTGAGAGGCTAGACACACTTTTGACATAATTTAGACCTAAGGAGGTTGAGGAGACCAATTTTTGACAAAGATTCGACCTAAGGAGGCAGAGACACAATAGGATCAAGGCGGGAAATTCTTCTACGAGTTTTTCCTTTCTCTTCCTATTTTTCATTTTTGGTTATGACTTTTGGTATTGTAGTTTTACATACTATTATGAATAACTAATTTGTTATCTAGGGTTTTGATGGAACCTTTTGTAGGATAAATTCTTGTTATGTTTTTATATAATTGAGCTGTTAGATTTCTCTACTTGTTCAACTACATGTTTATTGTTGCTGATTGAATGACCATCGATTGACTGTGCCTATTTATTATGTGTTGCTTGAGAAAAGAAACATATTTAGGTGGTTGTTGAACAACGTCACTCCTAACGTATGTGAGAAATCAATACAGCGGGTTTAAATGTAGGTTTAGAAATAATAAAGCCTTGACGTGGTCATAATGAGCGGTTAAATAAAGCCAACTAGCGTAGTTCAAGAAAATATGTCTAGTAAATTGTTATAGTTTCTCGAGAGAGAATTATGGCACCTAAAGTGCTCACGATCAGTAGAGAATACATTGACGAAATTGTAGGGTACATAGCTAGAAAGATTCCGACAATTGAGAAAATCATAACTCTAGACCTCCTTAATTTAGTCTCCAACCATTTATATCGTTAGTTGATAATTGTATCGCTTTGTAGTATTTTCTAGTTAATTAGTTAGAAATATAAATCTCAATCTTTATAATTACTCCAAAAACGCTCTCTCCCCTCTCTACTTTCTCTCTCTAGGTCGTCTTCCTCGTCTAGGGCAACCATGGCTGCTGCGACCTCTCCCCAGCCTTTGGCTGTGGGAGAGGCAATTCAAAACACACAAGAAACAACAGTAAACAATAATCCAAACCAAAGCTATGCAGATCAGTTACGTCCAAAACAAGTTGCTGCTGCAAATTTGTCCAAAGTCGAGTTGGCTCATGTGACAATGTGCATGGTGAACCAACCATAGAATCAAAAAGGAAGAAGATTGGAACATGGTAACCCCCAGGAAATCTCCTACAAAGAACGGGCTCTCACTAAAAAACAGATTCAAGGTGTTCGACCTAATGACACTAACATTGTGACCAACACAAATTCCTTCGAGATTCTTGCAGCTGATAGGGATGTTGGAGGTGATGCAACTGGTTTAAGTGATAATGTGTTATCTAAGGACTTGGTACTATGCCTCAATAGTGACAAGGAATGGCAGGATAATGAGATTTTGGCTCAAGAAATTGTTGCTCGACCAAATGCTTCAAAGAATAAACTGGTGGAGAAAAATCTGGGCAAGCAAGCACATATTTCAAATATTCCAACACTGCAATTCTCAAGCCCTTATGTGGAACAAATTATTAGAGAAGCCCAGAATGCAATTATGGTCAATAATATGGTTAATCAACCTTTGGTTACATTGAACACATCCGTCTTTGAAGTACCATCACAATCGTTTGAGTCTTGTGGTGAACATGGTGGTGATCATGGATAGATGGTGCTATCTACAGGAAGCAACAATGATGTTATTAAAGCAAATGTGAGGGAGATGTTAATCAATTCTAAGCTATGGGATAATCAATGTGAATATGATGATGAAGACGATTTGAGGATTGATTTTGTGGAGGACTCTTTTGATGAAGGGAAAAGATGTAGTGGTGATGAGGATACTGTAGGTTTACCACCTTTTACAAGAATTGGAAGCTCCTCCAAGCTAGGATTCAGTAGCAAGCTTAATGCTAAAGCTACTGAATTTATCCCCAACTCAAGACAGCAACACGGAGAAATAAACACAACCAAAGCGAGGTTGATGGGAGAGGTAGTAGCAACAAATGTTGGGCAGCACCAGCAGGTCAATACAAACACTTCAGCTGGTGCTAATGCTGAACATGGGCAGCAGCAGGTGAATGAAAATACATCTGGAGATGAGGCAACATTAAATCCAGAACAGCAGCACCTTATTGAAAGCATTCCAAAACAGCAACAGAACTTAATTGTTCCAGCTATTAGCTTGGAGGAAAGAAGTCTACTAGATGCGACGGTAAGTTCCAAGTCTACAAATCTATTTAATCTCTCCTCTCTTAGCACAGGTCGTGTGAACAAAAATAGGAATAAAATGCAAGACAAATCAAAACAGCAAAATAAGTCAATGGTGGTTAATATACAAGATGGAAATACATTGACGACACAAGGTTTAGATCAAGCTATGCCACATCCAGTGAGTGTGGCCAGAGAGACGTATGAAGAAGGGGAGGAAGATGATATTTTAAATCAATACCGGGAAGAGACAGCAAGAAAAGGTGATTTATCACCTATGCATAGCGGCAAAATGAAGAAGACACATATAAGAGAAAAAAGTTGGGACGATAAGGTGAGTGAAGATGCGAACATAAGGCAACTTCCTATGAGAGTTGCCAAACAAAAACAGGTTGCCCGATGTACATCCACAAAGTCCAATCGTTCAAAGAAGAAAGCATGAAATTTGAAGATATTTTAAAGAAGGTAGAGGATGAAGACAAGCAGATACAAATTGAAGATTTCACAACATTAGAGAAGAGAGAACACTAATGTTATTTCTACATATTTTTATTCTGCCATCACATTAGCATAGTTCTATGTAATATCATCACAGAGTATGTTATAAACTCTATGATGATCATAGAATATCTAGTTCTAGCTAGTTCTTTCTTTTTACATGCTTGTTAGTAGGTGAGGCTTTTTATTTGCCTCAATAGGATTAGTAAGGTAAGGTTTAGCCCAATATGTGTTGCTCTAGTCCTATGCCTTTGAAAAGATATCCAAATGGCTATGAGATTATATGCCCTCGTGAGACTTTGCCGGCAGCTACACCATGATTACTCTACATGAGGCTGCCACAAGGGCAATGTGAGGCGCATATGAGTAATTATATAGCCAAGGCATAGAGGCAACACTACTGGTGCTATTGTCCCCCTTATTTGTACTCTTCCTATGTGGTTCTTTATTTCTTCTTTTTATTATTAATAAAACTAGCCTTAGGCACATGCCTGGTGGATTTGCTTTAAAAAAGATCTTTATAATTTAGAAAATTGTTCAAACTTGTCTTCTTAGTGATATTAAACAGATATAGCTAAGCCTTAGTTCTATGCGGGATTCGACTCCGGACTTTTAGACCGGATTATATTTGCAGCGACCGCTTATACTTTTTAGGACTAGAGTTGGACGTGATCAAATTTTACCGCCGTTGCCGGGGAACTAACGGTGTAGTTGTAGCTGTATATATTGCTAGGGTTCAAGTTTGAACTTTTATTTTGTTTTTTTGTGTTTTTTTTATAACTGTTGATTTGAGAAATATGACACCTTAGAATTATGGAAATTTAGGTGTAGATAATTCTATTATTGATCTCCATACATATTGTAAAGGAAATCACCCGTGGCAAAATTTTTAAAACGTTTCTAAGAGCGAGTTATGTGCACCAACTCAATCTTATTTGTGGAATGTGAGTGATGTGTGTGGTAGTAAAAATGATCACCTTCGTGGTTGTGCTTATATTTTTTATTTTCTCCCAACCCCTTACTATGATGGTTCTACCTTTTCTTGTGAAGTTAATAGGAACAAAGAACCTGGGAATGCGGACCTGAAGGAGATCAAGGATATGTTAAAGCGTCTTCTAGAACAAAATAATGAGAAACAACTGCAGATAGAGAGGCAAGAGGCAACTATTCGCAACTTGGAGGCTCAATTGAGTTAAGTGGTTGGAGCTGTTAATGCTAAACAAGCCGATATTGGGGATAATAGCCAAGAAGAGTGTGAATTTGAGGTGTTAATTAAGGAGGTCAGAGTAAAATATCAACAACCTAGCCAATTACAATTTGAGGATGTCGATGTTGAAAAAGTGAGACTAGAGTCAGTCAAGGACTTTGAGGATACAAATTTTGTTGACTTTAATATCATGTTGATGATGTTGAAAGTCCTGAAGTTCATGTATTTGAGAGCATTGGTCCTCACTCCAAACATTTTTCCACATTGGGCTTGGATGATGATATGGAAATAGAATCATCCGAGCCGGTTGAGAAGTCAAGGAATGTGGAATAGGGTGCCTAAAGTCTAAAATTTTCTTTCCAAAAAGACAGGACTACATGCCTCATCTAAAAGCCAAGAAGTGTAAAATAGTACAATGGTTGCTTGGGCCAATTATATTTGTTCCACCACCCCTGGAGCATAACCGAACACTTAGACGCCAAATTGGGGGCTCAATTCATAAGTTCAAGGTGGAGGGAAAAAGTGATTCACGTCGTGCCGCAACGTTAAATCAAGTGCTTGTTGGGAGGCAACCCAGCTTTATTGCTTTATTTTATTTTTTTTGTTTTTTTTCTAATCGTATTATTTTTATAGTGTCGATTTTTATTTTTCAGGAGCATGGAATGCAAAGCCATTGGAAGGATGCAACAACAAACCAGATGGTTGGAACTAAGTGTGAGGTACCCACACGAAGGACCAGGTCTAGGAGAAGTCTGAGTACCCCATAAGATGCTAGTGCTTCGGCCTTTGGCCTACCAGGGAGTTTCTTTTATCCTCTTGTATGTATGGGTGTGCATTGGGGACAATGAACAATTTTAAGTGTGGGTGAGAAGATTGTTTGAGTGGCTTTCTATGCTATTTTAGTTGTGTTAGTTTAATTGAATAGATTTTTTTTAAATAGAAAAGATGGGACTTTTCCCGAGGATGGATCTATTAGACAATTTTCTTGAGGGATTTAAGTCTAAAGAAAAAAAAGATTTTTTTGTTAGGTAGTGTAGCAATTCCCCTTTGATTTTTCTTTGTGCCGCGGTTCTTTTCCAAGGGTTTTATTTGAACTGAGTGTAGTTAGTCTTTTTCTTAGGAATAGGAGCCACTGTGTTGTGTTTTGAAATGAAGCAATATCTCTTGACTTTGTTATGCCTTGAGAATAGTGAGTACTTTGGTTGTGACGCTTAGACTCAATTTTTGACTCTTGTATAAGCACCTTAAATTTTATGATTTTAACTTTGCTTAACTGCTTTGACTAGAGTATCTTGATTAATCCAATCCTGAGTGAGTTATGTGCCATGTCTGTGTGAGGTTTGGGTGTTATTCTGTGCATTGCATTTGATGTCTAGAACTTGCCCTGTGTGTTTGCAAAGCGAAATAGTAGTTTTATTGAGTCTTGGAAGCGATATAGGCGTTTCTTTGTTGAGCCAGATATGTATATTTTACCCGCCTAATTGTTATATATCGTAGTTAACATCTTTGAGCATGTAATCCTGTTTCTTTGGCAACCATATTACAAGTCTTACTCATTTGTTTGAATTAACTATCTAGTTGAACCACTGTAACCTCTCATGAGCACTTGAATTCTTTATGAACTTTGTAAAAGTTAAAGTGTGGGGGTGGTTAGTTTGGCTTTTGAGTGGAACTAATGAAATAAGGAGAAAGGTGAACTATTTTGAAAAATTAAGAGCCACATGAATTAAAAAAAAGAAAAAAAAGTTGTATTATTGTGGAAAGAAAAATTCCTTAATAAGTGGTGACTCTTGATGTAATTTTACTTGTGCTTAAAGAAGTATGGGGTAAAATACATTATTGTGAAGGCAAAGTTTGGTTAGACATAAGTATGAGATTTGAATGTTAAAGTATATGTATTAAAGTGCTTAGGGAGGTGTAGTCACTCTTATATCTAAATGTATGCTATCCGTCCTGCAGCCTACATTACAACCACATAAAGTCCTACTTGATCCTAGACTGAATGATCTCGATTAGTAGAGTAATACACTACGGGCAAGCCTATGGTGCATCTTTTGTGACATATGGAAGTTATTTCTGAGAGTGAGCGAATTCTTTCTAACTTGAGTTCCTAAGTGCTCTTAAATTTTATTGTGTGGAACTACTATCTTTTGTTGTATGAGGGAACTTGATTCATGAAGGAGAGGTAATGTCAGTGACCTCTATGTTAGAGTAAATGGGTGATTTGTGAATAATGCGTGGTACTTGTGAGTCAAATATTGAGGTGAAGATGTTACGCTTTTGTGCTTAGTCTATTTTAAATATTCTTGGTGTGATGAGTTAGGAGAATTGTTTAAAAAAAAAGGTCGTGTCTACAATAATGTAGTTTGATTACTTGAGGACGAGCAATGATTTAAGTGTGGGGTGTTGATGATATGCTATAATTATGTATTTTAGTCGCTTGTTACACTTAAATTTACTGCACTTTAATTGAGTTTGAGCTTTAATCGCTAGTGTCTTGCACTAATTGTGTGTTTTATGCCTTGTAGGGGTGATTCCAAGCTATGTAGATGTTATGGAATGAATTTAAGTGATTTGAAGCTTTGAAGCATGGTTAAAGCCCAAGGAATTAAGCTGAGATCGAATTCAGGGATTAACAGATGATAGAGGAATAAAACGAAGAATCGAGTAGGCATATTGTGCACTATCTAGTTAAATGTACATCACTTTTCACTCAGAATACCATTTACACTCTACAATATATGGTTATAAAGATATCTCAAAGGTCTTCAACTTTCACGTTTTACGTTTTTTCAAATTCCAAAAGGAACAGAGTGAAAAACGCTATCGGAACCACGACAGCAGACCTGACGTGGACTGAGGCAGTACACTGGGAAAGTACCACGCCCGTACCGCGGCCGGACCGCGGCCGCGGACGTCCAGGCCTAGAAACTTGTTCTGTTTCGCGTAGGAGAAGGTATAATTATTTGGACCCGACCCTACTTGGTATATATACATGGAAAAATGGTATTTTGAGAGGTTGGACACACTTTTGACATAATTTAGGCCTAAGGAGGATGAGGAGACCAATTTTTGACATAGATTCGACCTAAGGAGGCAGAGACACAATAGGAGCAAGGCGGGAAATTCTTCTACGAGTTTTTCCTTCCTCTTCCTATTTTTTTCATTGCTGATTATGAATTTTTGTATTGTTGTTTTACATACTATTATGAATAGCTAATTTGTTATCTAGGGTTTTGATATAACCTTTTGTAGGATAAAGTCTTGTTATGTTTTTATATAATTGAGCCGTTGGATTTCTCTACTTTTTTAACTACGTATTTATTGTTATTGATTGAATGATCATCGATTGACTGTGCCTATTTATTATGTGTTGCTTGAAAAATGATACATATTTAGGTGGTTGTTGAACAACGTCACTCCTAACGTGTGTGAGAAATCAATACAACGGGTTTAAAGGTAGGTTTAGAAATAACAAACCTTGCCGTGGTCATAATAAGCGGTTACATAAAACCAACTAGTGTAGTTCGAAAGAATATGTCTAGTAAATTATTGTAGTTGCTAGAGAGAGAATTACGGCATCTAAAGTGCTCACGATCAGTAGAGAATACATTGTCAAAATTGTAGGGAACATAGCTAGAAGGATTCCGACAATTGGGAAAAGCATTAGTCTAGACCTCCTTAATTTAGTCTCCAACCCTTTGTCTCGTTAGTTGATAATTTTACCGCTGTGTAGTATTTGCTAGTTAATTAGTTAGAAGGCAGAATACATCGATAGCCCCTTAAACTTTCCATGTTTTTTCACTTAGACACTTCATCTTAAGTCCGTTCCATTTGAACACTTTAACCACATCTCAAATGTGTCATTTAGACACAATGTGCTGACATGGTAACGCAAGTGTTTCTCACATTTCTGAGGCACGTGAAATTCATCCAAAAAGCAAACTTCAGGTACTTTTTGCCAGAAAATGAATAGATTCGCCGGAAATTTTTTCAATGAATTGTTCTTTTTCATTTTTCAGATCTGTGGCCCCATTTCTTCACCTTCTTCCTCAAGCTCCTTCAATATTTCTACCACCCCAACGCCGACCAATCCAACTAAACTATCTATTGAAATGGTGGCCAACAAGTTTTGGCAAAACAAAATCAGCAAAATCTAGATTGGAAATTAGTATCAAAATTTTGTTTGTAATTTTCAACAAAAGCAAAAAAACTGAGTTAGGATTATGGGGTGTGAAAATTTCATTAAACCTTTACAAAAGGTGATTTTGAGCCGTCATTCAATAACTTTCCAGTCTACGAGATTACCATTGATGGCAAGAACATGTAGAATTCATAGGCTCTGTTCTTTGCCATATCTCCCAAATCCCAATTACAAGTTTTCTTTTGAACTTGAAAAACAACCTCAACCCAAAAATATGCTTTGGAAGAACAAGTGGGAAAACAGAAGAAAAAAATGTGCTAATTTATGTTCGAAATTGATTCTCTCTGTGAATGACCATGACTAATTCTTTCAAGTTTTTACAACGCACAATAAAAGTATAATTTCTTTGTTGTTTCTAAAATTGAAATCAGAACAAGTTTTAAAGAATTAATATAGCAAAAACGGGTGGGAAGTGAAGAAGCAGCAGCGCGGGAGGAGAAGGGAGGGAAAAGATTTATCGGAGAAGAAGAGGGGAGAGGAAGGGAGAGGGTTTTCTGCTGTTTTTGTTTTCTTTTTTAATTATAATTATCATTTTTAAAGAAAATTACACGTGTCAGTCATTTATTTGTTCATTTGACACATCACATGCGTGTGAATTACACGCATCTTTATATTTTGGCTGCCTACCAATTTTGTGTCTTTTTTTTTTATTATTTTTTTTTAACCGTGGTTTCCGGGTTCACAATCAAGGCGGGTTCACCACGGAAAGTTCCACGGGGCCCTGGATGCGCGGCCGATTTTTATTAATGCCTCCAGTGGCCCTGCTGGGGCTCGAACTGGCGTCCTTGGGGACCTTGTCCTCAAGGCCAGTACCAGTTGAGCTACCCCTCAGGGTTACCAATTTTGTGTCTAAATGATACATTTGAGATGTGGTTGGAGTATTCAGATAAGACGGACTAATGATAAAGTGTCTAAGTGAAAAATGTGGACAAGTTTAAGGGGGCTCCCGATGTATTCTGCCTAGTTAGAAATATAAATCTCAATCTTTATAATTTAAAAAATTGTTCAATCTTGTCTTATTAGTGATATTAAACAGATATAGCTAAGCTTTAGTTCTCTGTGGGATTCGACTCCGAATTTTTAGACCAGATTATATTTGCAGCGACCGCTTATCCTTTCTAGGACTAGAGTTGGGCGTGATCAGTTATCAATAGAAAATGTTAATTCCCCTCACGGTTGGATTTTTTGTGTGAATATGATATCCTTCTAGTTTTAAGAGGAAATTCGAATCAAAGAAATCAAATTGAATTGAGTACACGATTGATTTATCTATTTACCGATAGAAATCATATCAATCGAATTGAATCAACCAAAATCCGATCGAAACCAAATCAAATTAACCCACAATTTGTAAAGTTGACCCAGTATATCACCCTTATTCAAATTCTATGATCATTGTTAGGTATCAATTCATAGAAAACTGTCACCTTAAAATTCTAGGTCAACACTATAATGTAGAAGAACAAATAATTTAACGATTATCATTACTTGGCAAGGAAGATTGTGGTTACTTATATCGTATTGAGAAACCTTAATAATTAGATGAGCATGAACAAAGAGGAACAAACATAACGGAGAGGAAACCTTAAAGTCTTGTCCCTCCTATAAATGTGTGAGAAGGGCCTAGGAAAGCTTATGCACGAACAAGAGGTATTAGTAACGCGAAGCTTTATCAAAACAACTAAATTTGGTATTAGTAATACATAATTTTATAGGCTCAAAACAAATATTATATTATTAGTGACGTGGAGCTTAATTTGTGCTAGGATTATATGGAAGCTGTAATAACCCCTTAGTTTGCTTCACGTTATCCTTTACGACTTCTCTTGATAAATGAATTTCGTGTTATTGGGGTCAAACGCACAAACAAGTATACGTGGAAATGACAGTAGGTAATTATTCTAAATGACTGCTATTTAAGAATTAGCCAATGCATTTTAAATTTCAATTTTTTGGAACAAAAATGTCTCGAATTATCCTGAACTTAAGATTTTTAGATCACAATTTCAGGATAAAGTAAGTATTGACTAATCTCTAATATAGCGGCCCTAAGACTGACTAATCATCCACGAGAACTTGTTATTAACTATTAACTAGATTAAACGATCCTAGTTATCTCCACAAGAATTTAATCCAAAAGTATTTGAATCTAAACTAATTAAAACGAAAAGAAAACAAATAATCTATACTATATTAAAAGTACGAAGGCCATTAGCGAAATATCGTTCATCTTTTATACCCTTTAAAAAGATATTTACATTGGATAAAATGTAAAATCATAAATATTACCTAATATTTAGGAGTTTGAAATCAAAAAAATTTGTTCCCAATTTAATTCTGTATTTTCCTAATAAGGCTGCACGAAATATTAATAAAATAAAAATGAATGCAAAAAATTAGGCAAAAAGTTTCTTTTCCAACAAAAAACTCGCCGATCTGTGTAAATCTTTTGTTCTTTATGCTTTGTATTTATTTATACCGGACCAATTTTGTCTCTTTAATCCATTCATGAACAGTTTGTTGTTCTTATGATTTTAACAGTAAGTATTCCTCAGAAGCTTGGCCGTCTAATTCGTTTATTTCCTACTCTTAGAAGCGACATGCTAGAAAGAATTTAAAATAGTAATTATGCGTGGACAAAACAGTAATCATTTATTAGTGATAGAAATTTAATTTATTACTTGTTGAGGAGGAAACGTAACCAAGTGAGAAATATCACTTAAAATTTAATGCTTATTCCCGTTAAATACATGAAAAATGACATTGTCTTTTAGTAAAAAAGAAATTAATATTTACTAAGAAAGTTTATTACATACTTTTACTAAAAAATAGGAATTATCTACAAAATTCATCTTGGATAATAGAAATTTAGATGATATGCCATCATTAAATAGGATCAGCTATGAATTTTTATAATATAAGTATAAAAGTTGTTTGTCACTCATTCTTTTTCTTTTTTATAATTAACGTTTCTTAGAGTACGTAGTATCTAGACGATCGTATTGATACAAAATTAAAACAAAACAAGGGGCCGAATACATAATATATCATCACTAAGCTTTTAAATATATCTTGGTTACATAGTTATCATGCTTAGTTAGGCGATCAACTATTTTATTGATTAAATAGGATTAATATTGGCCATTTTTAAGAGCATAAATTTTTAGAGTTTATTTTATAACTCAAACATAATTTTAATAATATTTTTATGTAATTTTTAAAAGTTTATACATTGATATATGATACACGCGCATCGCGCGTATCTTGAAACTAGTAAACTTTAAACAAAGGAAGAGTTGATTTTTATGTTATCAATGTGATGAAAACGATCTAGAATTATGGACTATATAACAAACATATTATATTCTTCACTTAAATTAACTAATAATTTATCTAGTTTATTGACTGACAGAGTTAGTATTGCTAACAAGAATCTATCGAATTCTTACGCGACTGTTCAAGCTAACCTAATGCCTGTACATCTATGGAGCTAGATTTAACAAGAATGCCTTCATAACTCCTGTACCATAACTAAACAAGATGATTAGGAATGTTTATCCTAACCGCAAATCTGTTTCGATGTCCATGTTTGAGAAGTTGCTCTACTTAATCTTCTTTGCAATATAGAATTTTTATTCTTGAGTTCAACCCTAGATTCGTAGATAGTATTCAATTAATGACAATAATCAAAGAAATTAAGCGTAGGATTGATAAGTGTGAATTTTAACCACTTATTAGTACCTTCTTGCTATAGTTTTTAGTTCGAAAGCACTCATTTTTATCTTTGAATCTAATGAAAAGAGTTGAATTGCAGGTGTACCGGAGAATGTAAGCTCAATGAAGAAAAATGACTCAAAAAGGAGATATTCTAGCTATGTTCAGCAAAAAGGAGAAGTTGTAATGACCCAACCAGTCATTTTGAGTATTTACATTCTGTTCGGCTAATTAAAATCTTGAGTAGCATCGTATGATGTATTATGACTTGTGAGAATCATCAGTATTGGTTTTCAGGTTATTTAGAATTGATTTGGAAGAATGATTCTCAACTAGGAAGCTTTAAGTTGAAAAAGTTGACCAAGTTCGATTTTTTTGTATTTGACCTCGGATTGGAGATTTGGTGGCTCCATTAGGTCTATATGGTGATATTGGGACTTGAGCATGTGCCATAATTTGCATTTAGACATTTGTAGAAGGTTTCGACACTAATTAAAGAAAGTTAGCAATTTGAAGGTTTGGAATGTTCATAAGTTTGACCGAGAGTTAACTTTAATGATATCGAGTTTGGATTGTGGTTCTAGAAATTTGAATAGATTCTTTATGTCATTTGGGACTTGTGTGCAAAATTTGAGTTTATTTCGAGTTGATTTGATAAGGTTCAACGCGAGTTTTGAAAGTTGAAAGAGTCAAAGTTCATTAAGTTCGATTTGAGGTGCGATTCGTGGTTTTGATATTGTTATATATGATTTGAGGCCTCGAGTAAACTTGTGTTATATTATGGGACTTGTTAGTATATCCATACATGGTCTTGAGAGACTCAGGTGAGTTTCAGATAGATTTGGGTTGTATTGCGCTCGTTTTTTTTTTATGTTTCAGCGTCGTTTCATCAAGCATAAATGGTACCACATTAAGCAAATGAGTTCCAATCTCTATTTTGATTGAAGTATTAGATTCGTATCATAATTTTAGAATTCTAGCAACTAGAATCATCAAATCTCGACATATGCAGAATTTGTGGTCATTTTACTAAAATAGGGTTGCTAGATTTTTTTCCAGATTAATTACGAAATTGCCATTGACTTCATATTTAAATATGAAACCAACATATCTCCTTCGTTATAAGGTCAAATAGAGTGATTCAAGAGCCTGAATTAACTAGAATTCCACAAGAAATCCATTAGAGGCATCAAAAGTGAGTTTCGGGATCATTTGGCACATGAAACAAGGCAGAATAATTGTGCAGAAATATTTAATATCGAGGGTTTGTTCATTTGGTCATATTTTGAGTTGGAGAGCTCGGATTTGGCAATTTTGGAGGAAATTTTTCATCACATAGATTGAGGCAAGTGTTATTTACTCGATTTTAGTTATATACCCATCTTCGTTTTTGGCCTTTGATTAATGATTTCAAAGTGAAATTTGGGGATTTTGTCTAAAATTTTATAAAGTGAATTTTTGAGTTTTGAACGTCGATTTGGAGTCATATTTGAGTGAAACTAGTATGGTTGGAATCATAATTAAATGGATTATCATATTTTATTACTTTTGCCATGTTGCGAGGTACGGGTCTCGTTTTGACTTTTTGGTCGATTTTGGGCATGTGATTAAAGATTCGACCTTTATCGATTGGCTTTATTTCCTTTGGAATTATTTGATGTAATTAAGTTGCTTTTGGTTATTTTCGAATAGTTCAGAAGTCGGTACGTGCGGGATGGCATTTTTTGGAGCATCTTTTAGCTTACTCGGTATTGGATTTGGCTTGTTCGAGGTAAGTAATACTTCTAAACTTGGTGCTGAGGGTATGAAATTCTGAATTGCGTGTTATGTGATTGATATTGAGGTGACGTGCATGTTAGATGACTGGCATGTGGGTGTACACCGTGTGAATTGTTATTTAGTCGATTCCATGGAACTGCATAGCTATCTTATCTGAATATTTTTACTATACTTTATGTATTAGAGAACTTGAATTGTAACTTATACTAGAAATCATGTTTAGGCTATATGTAGGTACTATCAGGACCTATAGTGATCGTTCTTTGTTGTTGAGTTATTTTCTTAATTACAGTTATGTACTCAGTCACATTTATCTTTACGTATCATATCTCAATCTCTGTTAGCATATATTGTCACATCTTGTATCACTAATTAGGGCTACTTAGTGTGAGAGTTGTGAGCCAGAGAGACTGGAGAGATTGAGGACTGGGTGAGCCTGAGGTCCTGTTATGAGAGATATTGATGGGATCGGGCTGCATGCCTCAAACTGGGCGCAATTTCTAGCAATTATTTACATTTAAGCTGGATCTGCCCTGGTTTATTTGCATTTGGGGTTGGATCTGCCCTGGTTCATTTGCATTGTGCTGGATCTGCCCTGGACTCATTATGTTTGGACTAGATATGCCCTGTACAGTACTGAGTAACTGAGTGTGCTGTGTGTCGAGCATTGCGGTGAGAATACGAGACAGAAAGATTGAGTACCTTGAGTGTATGAGCACGTGAGTTTGAGATGCATTATATTTGACATTCATACTTGAGATTCAAGCATAAAGATGCGTTTCCTCATGCTACCCGGTTTGGGTGACATTCATTATTTTACCTGTATATTTACATGTAGGCATAAAGATGTACTTTTCTCATGCTATCTAAAAATGAAACATCTTATCGGCTGTTGAAAGGTTTTTGGGAAAATCACAATTTTCAAACTTACTCATATGTTTTTGGTGTTTTCGGTGAAAGATTTAGGATATATTGTTATACTTGAAAAGCCTGTCTATTTTCCATAACTGTGAACGAGTTGAGCATCTTATCTCAGAGTTATCTTCTTGTACCATTTATATTATATTGTTATGAACTGTGGCTGGCTATCAGAGTTGGACTCTAACCCTTGTCCCAGCTCGTCACTACTTTCAATTTAAGGTTAGGTTTGTTACTTATTGAGTACATGTAGTCAGTTGTCTCATACTACACTCCTGTACCTTGCGTTCAGATGTTGGATGCTAATGTTGCTGCGTACGACGAGAGCTGCATCTGAAGATGTCCTTGTTTTCCGGTTATGTCTATCATTTGTCATTGGTAACATTAGATTCGAGTTATGTTAATTTACATTTCAAACAGATGTTGTAATTATTTCAATTGAGCCTTGTAAAAATCTAAATTTTAGAAGCTCATGATTTGTACTACCAGTCCTTGGGAATTCTTGGTATAATAGTTCAGTTTTATTATCATTTCTTCTCTTAATAAATATTATTTGAACTGGTTTATTATTAACTGGCTAACCTAGTAGGTTGGGTAAGGTGTCATCATGACTAATTGGATTTTGGGTCGTTACATAAGAGCTGAGAAAAGTGCGGTCCGTAGAATTACATATGTGGCTTCAAAAGAAAGTGCGATCCGCAAAAGAAGGAATGCAGCCGCAAAAAAAGAACTGAAGCTTTAGAAACTTTTGGCAGAAGTGCGGTCCGCAGATTAAAATGTGCGGTTGCACTTCGTCCATAAAATGGGTTTACACTGATAAGCTTGAAATATTAGAGAATGCGAAATCGAACAAGTCTAAAGCCTTCTCAAAAATGGTCGCGGAAATTAAAGTGCGGTCACAAAAGCTGAAGTGCGACCGCATAACTCCTCCGACTGAAAATACATATAAATATTAATCTAGCAAAGTGCGGACTGCAGAAGTTGAAGTGCGGCCACAGAACCCTCTGAAAAGCATTTTTATTAGAGAGTTTATCACTTTTTAGGGCATCCTTTTAGCTACAACCGGAGAGAATCATCTACTCTGTCATTTTATTTAGTTTTATGTCTTTAAATTCTTCTTATTTTGATCTTTTATGTCTATTAACACGACTAACTATATTTTTATCTAGGTCTATGATCCAGACCTAGTGTATAAATCTTATGGGTTATTAACAATATGCTTGCTAATAATTGAGTTAGTATTATTTAGCCTTGTTTATGATTTATTGTTAGATTTGATGGTTGCAAATATTGATTCGTGCCTATTTGACTTTATTCTTACTTGACAAAGAGGAATTGAGTCTAAAGAAGCTTGACTAACAAGAAATTGAACATGTTGAGTTATTAATTAATTTAATTAACAAATTTGAACTAGAGATATGGATAATCTAACTTGGACTCATATTCAATTGCACTTATAGCTACCCATTTGGATTTGAGAGAGCTAAATTGGGCATAATCACTCCTTAACTGAGAGGTATTGAGTGAGCACTTGAGTATTGAGAGTTATAATAACCCCGATCTACCAAGAAAGTATAAATTTACTTTACCCATTAGGTTTACACCTAGGTTAAGGTTACAACCCTAGGCTCTTCTCTATTTGATAAAACTTCGAAAACATTTCAATTATTTCTTGTTTGTTAGCTTAGTCACAATCCTTAGTAGTTTAATAGCAAAATTAACACACACATTTATTTGGAAGTTAAATCTAGTTATTTTAAGTTGCTCTCTTAAGTATTTACCTTGACATGCGATCTAACCTCCTTGTGGTTCAACTCCGACTTGCGTTGGATTTTATTATTATAATGAACGTTTCACATACCTTTATTTGGGGTGTGTGCACTATTACTAGGGAGTCTACGCTTTTGGCTATGCACTTGAGTTTGTTTCTTGAGTGTCTTCATTTACAAGAGGGGTTGCTCTGATGGTAAGCAAACTCCACTTCCAACCAAGAGGTTGTGAGTTCGAGTCTCCCCAAGAGCAAGGTGGGAAGTTCTTGGAGGGAAGGATGCGGGGGTCTATTTGGAAATAGACTCTCTACCCCAGGGTAGGGGTAAGGTCTGCGTACACACTACCCTCCCCAAACCCCACTAAGTGGGATTATACTGGGTAGTTGTTGTTGTATTCTAACTTGTTGAAGTAATTTTAGGTTTCAAATGGTGAACAATGAACTTGAAAACATACCATTGGAAGAGGTAGATAGCGAAGAGGAACAACTTGATAAAATATCACAAGTTCCATAACAAAGTTGTAAAGGCCGTCGGCAACAAGACAATATGCCTCCACGTCCCTCACCTCCATCGCCAACCCAACCACAAGCGGCTCAACACCGGATTTTGCCCAATGAGGGGTATGCAAGTGACATAGTTCCTCCTCGCATTAAGGAGGGTAACTTTTAAATCACCAATGTGATGCTCACTTTGTTCGAGCAACGAGGTTATTTCACTAGGGCGCCGCATCAAAATGCTTATAAGCATTTGACAAGTTTTGTAGATATGTGTTGGGGAAGCAAAAAAAATAAATGTTTTGGAAGATGCATTGCGGTAAATACTTTTTTCCTTCTCACTAAGGGGTAAGGCTTTGGTTTGGTTAGAATTCATTCCTAATCAGTTTATTCATACATGGATGAACTAGCGGCAAAATTATTTCAAAGTTCTTCTCTCCCGGGCATATGGAAACTCTATGGAATGAAATATTGGCTTTCAAGAAACATCCCAATGAACCTTTTCATGAAATTTAGGAGCGGTGCCAGACTATGTTGAAAGAGTGCTTGAACAGTGATATGACCGACAACATGATCCAACAAATTTTCTATCGTGGTATTAATATCATGAATCAAAGTGTGGTGAATCAATTGGCTGGAGGCAATTTTATGACAATACCTTATGCGGAGGTATGTGAGATTCTTGATTATATGGAGAAAACCTCTTTGGCTTGGGAATCTTGAGCCAATTTTTCCCAAGGTGATCCCAACATGATTCACCTTCATAAAGAATTGCAAGACCATGTGCAAGCTATTTTCGGGTTGACCACCACCATGACTCAACTCGCTAAGGCTTAACTTTATCAAACACAAGATCCTAAGAAAGTTCATGTCATGGAGAGGGTGAGTTTTGTGTCAAAACAAAAAGTAGACTAAAGGTCCCCAATTTCAACCCTGGGTGGAGACTTATGCACAAGACATTGGTGGTTATGATCAAGATGACTCCGATCAAGAGCAAGAAGAAGAGGTACAATTTGTGAGTAATTACTAAGGGCAACAAAGTAATTTTTAAGGATCTAATTAAAATCAATGGCGCTCACAAAGCAACCAAGGAAATTGGGGTTCTAACAATCAAGAGAACTAGCATAACTACAACAATCAATGTAATTGGGGAGGTAATAACCAAGGAAATTGGGGGACCAATAACAGTAATGCAAATTAGAGTTCAGGGTTCCAAAGACCACCAATGTATCAAGCAGTAAAATGGGTCATATTTAGAACATGTTCAAGCAAATGATGGAAAAGAATGTGGATTTAGATGCCCAACTTGCCTCACATACCACATCAATTCGATCTTGAAGTTCAATGGGGAAAATATCTCAAACTCTTAATACTCGTCCTAAGGGTGCATTACCAAGTGATACGGTACTGAACCCAAAGGATGGTAATAACAAGGGGAATGTCATTGCGGTCATCACAAGAAATCGAAGATGCGAGAATGCACCCACCTCAATTGGAAAGCAACTTGTAGATGATGATCAAATGATCCAATAGGAGGAAGTCCCGCAAAATGATGTTCAATTACATGATGATGTTCAAATCAATATTAATGATAATGTGGAAGAGACCCGAGAAGAGGCAAACCCAACTAGGGAACACATCATTGATATGTTGGATCCCGGGGTGTAAAAAGGCTTAGACACCCTTGCCAAAGCCTCCACATCCTTACACTTAAAGGCTCTCTAAGCAAAATGGTGATAATCAATTCAAGACGTTTATTTAAATGATGAAAGGTCTCTCTATTAATGTGCCATTGGTGGAGATTTTGGAATAAATGCCCGGTTATATCAAGTTTATGAAAGATCTCCTGACCAAGAAGAGGTCGATGAACTTTGAAATGATCATGGCAACTCATCAAGTTAGTGCTACTATTAATTCCATGGCTCCTAAGTTGGAGGATCCCGACGCTTTCATAATTCCTTGTGCAATTGGAAGTGCTGATTTTGCTAAACTTCTGTGTGATCTTGGGGCGAGTATCAATTTGATGCCCTATTCAGTGTTCAAAACTTTGGGGATTGGGAAACCAAGACTCAGATATATGAGGTTACAAATGGTTTATGCACAATAAAAAACCCGTTGGGTATGATTAAAGATGTATTGGTCCAAGTTGATAAATTTATTCTCCTGGTAGACTTTCTAATTCTTGATTGTGAGGTTGATTATGAAGTTTATCATTCTTGGAAGGTCTTTGATTATGAAGTTTATCATTCTTGGAAGGACTTTTCCTTGCTACGTGTAAGGCCCTTTGTGATATTGAAGCCGGAGAACTCACTTTTTGGGTTGGTAACGAATAAGTGATATTTCATGTGTGCAAGTCTATGCGTCAACCAAATAGCAATGAGGTGTGCTCTTTTTTAGATTTGGTGACCGATGTCATTGTTGATGATACTAGTTCCACAATCAATGTTTGTATTTTGGAAGACATTTTTCTTAACTTTGATGATGATGAGATGGATGGCTTCATAGAATGTATGAGCTCTTTGCAAGGAATTGGGTCTTACAACTATGCACCCTGAAAGTTATCATTGGATATTGAGAATTGAAATACTCCTTCTATAAAGCCTTCAATTGAAGAGCCACCTACCTTGGAGTTGAATCCATTGACACCCCACCTTCAATATGAATTTCTTGTCCCTTGCTCTATTTTATCAGTTATTATTTCCTCTTGTTTGATTAATGTGCAGGTAGATTCCACATTGACAATCTTACAAAGGAGGAAGAAAGCTATTGGATGGACTTTGGCAGACATTCGCTGTATAAGCCCACATTTTTCATGCACAATATCAAGTTAGAGGATGGTACTAAACCATATATTAAACGTCAAAGAAAACTCAATAAGCCTATTCAAGAGGTGGTAAAAAAGGAGATTATCACATGGTTGGATGACGGGTTGTCTACCCCATTTTCGATAGTTCATGGACTTCTCCAATTCAATGTCTCCCAAAGAAAGTGAGCATGACGGTTATTACCAATGATAAGAATGAGTTGATACCTACGAGAACGGACACCTGTTGGAGAGTTTGTATAAATTATTAAAAGCTCAACAAAGTTACAAGGAAAGACCATTTTATTCTCCCTTTCATGGATAAAATACTTAATAGGTTGGGAGGTCATGCTTTCTATTGCTTTATTGATGGTTAATTGGGATATAACCAAATTCTTATTGCACCGGAAGACCAAGAGAAAACTACCTTTATATGCCCACTTGGTATCTTTTCTTTCAAGCGGATTCCCTTTGGATTGTGCAATGCACTGGTGACTTTTCAATGGTGTATGATGGCTATCTTCACGAACATGGTAGAAGAATACCTTGAGGTCTTCATGGATGACTTTTTGGTAGTTGGGAATTCCTTTGATGATTGTCTTTATAATTTGGATAAGGTGTTGGCTATATGTGAGGAAATAAATTTGGTACTCAATTGGGAGAAATGTCATTTCATGGTTGAGGAAGGCATTGTCATTAGCCATACGATTTCAAAGAATGGTATTGAAGTGGATAACTTGAATATTGAAGTTAATTCTAAGCTTCCACCTCCCACCTTGGTAAAAGGTGTGAGGAGTTTCTTGACATGCGGGATTTTACCGGAGATTCGTCAAAGACTTTTATAAAGTGGTAAACCATTTGTGCAAACTCCTCGAGAAGATGCCAAGTTCCATTTCAATGATGATTGTATGAGAGATTTTGAACAATATAATCTCAAGTTGACAACTAATCCTATTATTACGTATCCAAATTGGAGATTGCCGTTTGAGCTCATGTGTGATGAAAGTGATGTAGCGGTTGGGGTTATTTTGGGGCAACATATCAATAGAATTTTCCACCTGGTACACTATGCTAGTAAGACCATAAATAGTGCCCAACAATACCATTACAAAGAAGGAGATACTTGCCATTGTGTTTGCTATTGAGAAGTTTCGACCGTACTTGATGGGTGCCAAAGTTACTGTGAACACGGATTATGCGGAACTTCGCCATCTTATGAGCAAAAAGGAGTCTAAAGCTCGTTTGATGAGATGGGTGCTTTTGTTGCAAGAGTTTGATATCGACATCCAAGATAAGAAGGGAAGTGAAAATCAAGTGGCGGACCACTTGTCTCGTTTGGAGGAGGAGGGGAGGCCACATGATGGCCTTGAGATCATTGATTCTTTTCCCGATGAGCAGCTCTTGGAACTTCCAATTAAAGAGTACCATAGTTCACGGATTTGGCAAATTTCCTTGTAAGTGGTATCCATCTGGAAGAGTTCACTTCAAATCAAAGAAAGAAGATCAAGAGGGATTGTAAAGACTACTATTAGGATGTAACATACCTTTTTCGGATTTACACAAATGGGGTGATTAGAAGATGTGTGCCGGAGGAAGAACATAGTGATATTATTGGGGCTTGTCATTCTTCACCTTATAGTGGTCATTTTGGTGGGTCAAGAATGACTGTTAAAGTCCTAAGTTGTGGTTTCTGTTGGCCTACTCTCTACAAAGATGCAAATTATTTGGTAAGAAGATGTGATGAACGTCAGCAGACTGGTGGAACTTCAATGAAACAAGAGATGACCCTTACAACCATCTTGGAGATTGATATATTTGATGTTTGGCGCATTGACTTCATGGTCCCTTTTGTGAGTTCTTTTGGTAACACGTATATTTTGGTCACGGTGGATTATGTATCTAAATGGGTTGAATCTGTTTCTTTACCTAATAATGGGGCTACAAGTGTGGTGGATTTCTTGAAGAGGAACATTTTCAAAAGGTTTGGGACTCCACGGGCAATCATAAGTGATGGAGAGTCACACTTTTGCAATAAGGTTTTTGACTTTAATCGGCAAGTATGGTGTCACTCATAAAGTTACAACCCCCTATTATCCACAAGGAAGTAGTCAAGTGGAAGTTTTCAATCACAAGATAAAAAGTATTTTGTCCAAGACAATGAATGCAAATCGGTCAATTGCTCTAAGCAGCTTGATGATGATTTAGGGAATCTACAACGTCTTACAAAACACCTATCGAAATGTCTTCATATCATTTTGTGTTCAAAAAAGCTTGTTATCTTCCGATGTAATTACACCACAAGGTAATGTGGGCCTTGAAGAAACTAAATCTTGATTGGGATATAGCCGCTAACTTGGGGGTTGCACATTTGAATGAATCGTATGAATTCTGGTACCATGCATATGAGAGATCGTCCTTGTACAAATAAAAGATGAAGTACATTCATGACAAGTATTTTTACAACAAAGAGTTCAAGTCCGGTGATCTAGTGTTGTTAAACTCAAGGTTGAGAATGTTTCTCGGGAAGCTTAATCAAAGTGGAGTGGTCCATTTGAAGTTGTTGATGTGACACCCTTTGGTGGTTTGGACTTGAAGAACAAGAACAATAAAATATTTCGAGTCAATGGTCACCGAGTGAGCATTGATTAGGAAAAGTTGGTGAAAGCCACGTGGTGGTGGTTCTTTAGTTCAATTGAGGATGTTATGACATTGCATCGTGCCACGACGTTAAATAAGGTGCTTTTTGGGAGGCAAACCAAGTTCTTTTCCTTCTTCTCTTTTAGTTTAGATGTTTATTATTTTTATCCAGATTGAAGTGTGCTACAATGATCAGTGTTAGGTATTAAAAGATGGATGAAGATGTGACAGTGCATGGAAAACTACGGACCACAATTTTATTTGTGCACCCGCAGAAGAGGAAATGCATGCAACAGAAATTTGATTGTGATAGTAGATTTTTAATGTGGACCACAAATGCAAAGGCATCCCAAATGCTAAAATGAGGATCCTCTAAACTTTTCTCACAACAGTGCAGAGCCAATTTTGCAGCCTATGACATAATTTCATTGTCGCAGGAGAGCACTCTTAGAGAGGTTCTGAAAGCATGTTGAAAGAAGTATTGCCACACTTGAAAAAATGCAGACCGCACAAATATATGCTCTTCATTACTCAGATAACAGAGTGTAGACCACTGTTGGAATTTTATGGCCGCATTCGATCTCTCTCTGACCCGACCCACGCAATAGTATAAATGGAACAATAGGTTTCACCCACTAACAGAGATTATACTGGAGATCCATTTACACATGCAATTGACCACACACATTTCAATCATTCTACTTTAACTAGCACAATTTGGTATGCAATATTTCGATCTTGTTACCTTTCTCTTTGGAATTATTTCTTTATTTTTAGCTTCTTTCTTAATTCATCTATGTTACATACCTTATTTGTGTCTATGTGGGGTAGTTTAAGAATGGGTATTTATGAAATCATGCTTAGATTGGGTTGGGTCAGTTGATATAATGCCTTTAACATGTTACCTTGTTGGATTCAACAAAATTGCATAACCTAGGTAGTAATTGAACTTCGTACTTTAGTGTTCTTGATTGTGCATACCATATTTGAAATTATGCGGTACGCAATTAGTTTTGGTAGCCTGGTTTATAGTCCAAATTCTGCGGTTACAATTTAAATTGTGCGGACCACAGTTGGAAGTTAACAACTGCAAAGAAAGTTCCACACTGTACTTCTAAAAACTTAATCTCTAGGACATGAGCACTGTCCTAAGATATTTTTCTTTGAACTTCTGATGCCTCAGTGCAGAATTGCACTTTCACTTTGCAGACCGTACTTGGAATTGTGTGGACCACACTTCAACTTTGTGTTCTGCATGTTTAACAATAAACACCCCACTGCTCTTATGCTTTCCTCTACTGCTATTGTTACTCCCAACTACTTTGTACCTCCTGTAAATATCTTGTATACAACTGACAACTCTTTTTGTTCTAACAACTTTTTTTGTGTATAAACAAATAATGATATGATCAAGAGGAAAGGTGAAGATATCTAAAGGCAGGGGTAACCAAGGAAAGGGCATAGGAAGAGGTGCCATGAACTCTAGTGTACGAAAAACAATCGCCAAGAAGCAAACAACTGTCCAGGGGAGAGGTAGAAACACCTCAGATTCTGATGCTTATGTCCGATCTAGGGAAGCTTCCAAAGTCAACTCATTGTCTCGATCTGAAGAGAACAATGAAAGGCAGTCTGAGCCCCAAGTTGAGCCTTCCATATCCTAGGGAACCTCCCAGGGCACAACTAACACTAGCTATGAGTCAAATGCAGCTACAAGACTTTAATTCAGATGATTCCCTCGATGACAGAAAATGGTGAAATATTGCAAGGGATGGCATAGGAAGGACCAAGAAGAAGGTGGTCTGGAAAGACCGAATCATGAGATTCAATGCCTATGTGGACTTAAAAAAGTGGTGGGAAAAAAAGGCCCATCACTAATGAAAGGAAATTCCTCACCAAGGACCTAGATAATTACAATCCGGCAGTTCTTGAATAGATTACAAAAAGAAATAGCTAGATGTAGTTCACTAAAGAGCGAGTTGATATCAAAGAGAATCTTGTCTGAGAGTTCTATGCCAACACTACACACATTGAAAAAGGAATCAAGTTTACTAAAGTGCACAACCTCAAGGTGAAATCTGTTCAACGAACTTTGAATGCCGATCTGGTACTTGAGGATGTTAAGCCAAATGAGCCAAATTAGTTGAGAAAGAGGAGGTTTGACTGTAGCTTGTAGAGATCCTTTCACCTAGGCTTACTCCTCCTTGAATAAGTGTCAAAGTGTCAATCTTCCGCAATACCTTGAGCTTCGAGGCGACGGGGTGGCTGACTTTTATTTGTACGAGACTTGACCCATGCTAGAAAGAAAACAACCTACCTCTGGAGAGAGCAATGTTTGTGGATTCTATCATAGCCAGGTACCCAATCAATGTGGGTGTCGGGATGCTGGTCAATATCACTCTGGTAGAACAATAGGTAACAATTCCCTACCTCTACCCCAACACCATGATAGAATACTTGACAAATGCCAAAGTAGAGTATAGACTATTTGATACAAGAATTAAGCCAATCTTAATGTCACGATTTTTTACAAAGGTGGTTTCTTGTATGAATCGGGTGATTTTTTCCGAGGATGGATAGTATGACAACATTACTAAGGGAATTAGTCCATCATATATTTAGGTGGTTGTAGTAGTAAGTACTAATGAATAAATCCCTAATCAAGTTCTTCTATAAAAACGGGATATTTATGCTTCATGTGGCACCAACATACTTAACCGCATACTTATGGCTTGAGATAAGGTTATTGTGAATCATTTTTGAGAAAGTAACCCTAGTAAAGTGACTTTGAGGCTCTTGAGTTGTCTTTGACAATCATTAGGTGGTTTAGTAGACCATAGAGATATTTGTCTCGATTGTGGTTATTGTGGGTTTTAGACTCTATCTTATTTTATGGTCTATTTACATGAGAGGTGGGGTGAAATTTTGTTGCTTGTCCAAATGGGCTCCAAGGCAAAGTTTTGAGTTTGCTCGGTTTGAAAGATGATTGTAGGCTTTACTTGGACCGTTTGAGCAGTCAAATTCCACCCTTTCATTATCCCTATTCAAACCCATTTGATCTTTTACCCTTTCTCTTTTGGTAACCTTTTTACAAGCCTTTCGCCTTTTGAACATGATCTCCTCTTGGCACTCATATGTAGTATGTGGATCAAAGCCTAAGTTTGGGGGAAAAGTTGAGAAATATAAAAGAGGTACTAAGGCATTAACAAGAGATTAAATACATAATCTCCATGAAAGAGAAAGAAAGAAAAGAATGTATTGTGAAACAAAAAAAGGGACAAAAAGGGAGATTAATGAAATAGAGCGAGACAAGTATCTCTAGGGAGAAAAAAATGAAATTGTCAAAAAAGGGTGATGGAAAGTCCCTATAGCCTCCAAGGGTTTGACTAATGTGAGCTAAGAAATAAGAAGTGAAGTTCTTAAGGAACGGTGTAACCATTTGTATCCCATAGTATCTTCCCCCTGACCAAAAGCCTTCATTAGAACCCGAAAGAAGTCTTATTTGATCTAGAACCTAGTATGCTTATATTAGTGAAGATGTACATGAGCGTTGAAATCTGAAGTGAGCAATGCAAATGGAAGGTATAAGGGAAAGAGTTTGGAGTCCACCAAGATTTGCATGAAAGAAAAAAATCCTTGATGAATGAAGTTAGCTCTTGAGGTTCAAAAGTCACACTAGAAGTACATGAGATGAGCAAGTTGCACATTTTTGAAAAATTTGATACCTTGTTTAGTATGCATGAGTGTTGTGGGTAATTGATGGTTCCAACTGAGTATAAATGACTTGTGGGTGACTGATCATACAATGCGGGAAGGGGGATCCTAATCTAGTTGCTTGAGGACAAGCAAAGACTTAAATTTAGGGGAGTTGATAAGTATGGATTTTATCACCTTATTAATACCTTCTAGCTATAATTTTTAGTATAAAAGTACTGATTTTTGTCTCCGATTCTAATGAAAATGATTGAATTGTAGGTGTACTGGAGAATGTAAGTGCAATAAAAAAAATGACCCAAAAAGTCAATTTCAGCAAAGAGGAGAAGAGCTAAGAAAAGTGTGGTCCGCATAATTACATCTGCGACCGCAAAAGCAAGTGCGATCTGCAAAAGAAGGAATGCGGCCGCAGAAGAAGAATTGAAGCTTCAAGAACTTTTGGTAGAAGTGCGGTCCGTAGATTAAAATGTGCGGTCACACTTGGTTCGCAAAACAGGTTTGAATTGACAAGCTTGAAAGATCAAAGAATGAGCAATCGAATAAGCATGAAGCCTCCTCGAATATGATCTGTAGAAATTAAAGTGTTGCCGCAGAAGCTGAAGTGAGACCGTAGAACTCCTCACACTGAAAGCACATGCAACATTATCCAGCAAAGTACGGAACGTATAACCCTCTGAAGGGGCATTTTTATAAGAGATTTCGAGAGCCCTATAAATAGGGCTTTATGACTTTTTTGGGACATCTTTTCATTGTAGCAGCTTGTAGTTGGGTATTTTTAGCTATTTGGAGAAAGTTTGAGCTATAATTGGAGAGAATCATCTACTCTTTCATTTTATTTTAGTTTTTTGTCTTTAATTTCTTCTTATTTTCATCCTTTATATCTATTAACATGAGTAGCTAGATTTATCTAGGCTGTGATGCAAAACTATTATGTAAATCTTATGGGTTATTAATATTATGCTTGCTAATAATTGCGTTAGTGTTATTTATCTTTGTTTATGCTTTAATGTTAGAATTTATGGTTGCAAATATTAATTTATGCCTATTTGACTTTGTTCTTACTTGAGAAAGAGGAATTCAGTCTAGGAAAACTTGGCTAACAAGAAATTGAACTAGTTGAGTTATTGATTAGTTTAATTAACTGATTTGAACTAGTTGAGCTATTGATTAGTTTAATTAACTGATTTGAACTAGTTGAGTTATTGATTAATTCAATTGTACCTATAGCTACCCATTTTGACCTGAGAGAGTTAAATTTGGCATAATCACTCCTTAACCTAGAGGTATTGAGTAAGTACTTGAGTGTTGAGAGTCATAACAGCCATGATCTAGCAAGCAAGCATACATTTACTTTACCCATTACGTTTACACCTAGGTTAAGATTACAATTCTAGGCTTTTCTCTATTTGATAAATTTCAAAAATATTTTACTTATTACTTGTTTGCTAGTGTAGCCATAATCCTTAGTAGTTTAATTAGAAAAATTGATACACAAATTTTTTGAAAGTTAAATTTTGTTATTTCAATTTTCTCTTAAGTATTTACCTTAACATCCAATATAAACTCCTTGTGGTTCGACCCTGCTTGCATTGAATTTTATTATTGTAACAATTATTTTATATTCCCTTATTTGGGGTGTGAAGTAGATGTGATCATGGATTGAATAGATGTCACGACCGCAGTTCGTCCTCTGTGAACTATTATGACGACACCTAGTCTCTACGACTAGGTAAGCCTAACAATTACGAAAAAAGGAAAAAACAACATAACATAATGAAAGTTTAAGATGTCGCTTGGCATATACAAACATAACTCTCAACTAAACATATTTCCCAAATCTGGAAACCCATGAATCACAAGCTACGAAAATTGATAAAATACTCTAACTTCGGAATGTCTAAATCAACATGAAAGATAAAAGGGCTATCACTACAAGATAGAATGGACAGGGACTCCTCGGTCTACGGACACAATAGATATACCTCGATTTCTCTGGAGAATTGCCTCACCTCAAGGATAGTAGGGCTGAGTCGAAGTACCTGGATCTGCACACGAAAAATATGTGCAGGAAAGGGCAACCTAACCTCGGTTGGGTAGTGACGAGGAAGGTCAGGGCCCTACCGGTCATGTACAATAATATATATAAGGAAAGAAACAATATTAAAGTAATACATGGTAATAATAGTAACATAAACTATAACAGAGACCAAGTAATCACAGAAGGAAAATACAGCTCTATGTACGGTAAAATCGGGGGGTCCAATTTCCCCGTTATTAGGGCTCCCCGCGAATGTGCTTCTCGAGGTTCGAGATCGGCGTCAAGGCTCACCTTCGAGGGCTGTCAAATTTCAACCTCGGGACAGTGTAGACCAACGACTATATTATAAAAGAGGGGAGTTCCCAAGGAGTGCATCCAGGGCCGATAAAATCTGTCAGGCTATTCTGAAGTAGTTAGTCTGAGCATGCATAATGACATTAGCTAGTTGTCCCATCCCTACTTATTTTTCATTAATGTATTTTGTACTATGTTGGGATTCCCTTCCTATATAAAGGGGATCCTTGTCACTTTGTAAAGCTCTCTTGCTCCAATTACTCCACACGAAATATATAAGAACATTCTCTTTGCTCTCATTTATAATATTCATATTTGTTCTTCATTTATTGTTTATCATTGGCCATCAAGTTCCTTCGTTGATTATCTCATAACTATTAGCCCTACCCCGATCACCCACGATAGCTTGAGACCGATTTCTGGAATCGACTTTGAGGCCTTAAATCGACAAGCTCGAGGCCCCGAGTAACTAGCCTATCAGTTCAATTATAGTTTTCTCCTTAACTTTATTTATTATCTAAGTCTAACATATATAGAATCAACTATTTAACAACTTGCATAAAAAATAGATCACGTATTTTTAGAGTCCCATCAACAAATTTAATTGTTACTATCATTTTCACGGTAAACAAGCTCAAATAGGAGTAGTAACCGGGGATCTCCACGATGCGATCATGTATTCCCAAATATAAATATCCAGTGGATCTCCCGGGATACCATCCCGTAGTCCAACTCATAGTGCACGGGGATCTACCGAAATCCCGATCCTTAGTCCCAAATGTAAATATCCGGTACTGGGGAAATCTACCGGGTGCAGTCCCTAGTTCCAATACAAAAGTGCAGGGGGATCTCTTAGAATACAAATTCGCAGTCCCAAAGTAAACATGCTGGAGGATCTCCCGGGATACCGTCCCGTAGTCCCGAAGTAAACACACAACAGCAACACGAAGAATATTCAATTCAGTCCAAATTGCACACCTAGGTAAACAAATATTTCTAACCTAGAATGTTGCACATAATTCAAATAAAACCGTTTGAGAAAGTAAGGCAATTAAGTCAATTAGACATGCTTCCCTAAGCTAACAGTAGGATTAAATTGCAGGTATCATAAACAGGAAATAAAACTCAGTTATAGTTCTTAATGAAAACAAGATTTTTCAACAATTACTACATGTACGCACTCGTCACCTCACGTACAAGGCATTTCACTATCAATAATGCTAAATACTAAGAGGAGTTCCCCCACGCAAGGTTAGGCAAGCCAGTTACCTCGAACCAACTCAATCAAATCTATACCACGTTCTTGCCATGAGTATCCGATTCCAAATGGCCCAAATCTATTCAAAGTAATTGCATAATGTAAATAAAACTTCAAGTAACTAATTCAACTAATTAATTCTAAGCTAATATGCAAAATTAATAAAAATGACCAAAACGCGCGCAGGCTTACATTTTGGAATCGGGTAAAATTTCCAAATTCGGAATCCTCACACTCTCACGAGTTTAGTCATATCAAAAGTACCAAAATCAGACCTAAAATGGTCCCCCAAATCACCACTCAAAGCTCTCCAATTAATCAAGCCCTAACCCCCAATTTACCACTGATTTTCCTTCAATCATTCTTAAAATGATAAAAATCACCAAAAGAACGAGCTTAGGTTCAAAAAGTCTTACCTTCTTGAAGATCCCTTGAACCTCTCTCAAAAACCTCCCAAAATGCTCAAAATCCGGATGAAAATGGTGAAAGAATGGGCAAAAATCGCGACTGAACCTTTATATATGTTCTGGCCCAGGGTTTCCGCACTTGCGGTCCTGACCACGCACCTACGGACCCGCACATGCGGTCCAAGGTGCGCATCTGCGAAAATCTACTTAAAGTACTAGGCCGCACCTACGGTCTCACAAGTGCGCTCGAACTACGCACCTGCGGAATCTTGCTTCCATGCACATAGCTACATCTGCGACTCCTCAATCACTTCTGCGATCACACGCCTGCGGTCCCCGAACCGTAGGTGCGATTATGATAGAACTTCAGCAACCTTCAGATTTCTCCCAAGTCCAATTCTACTTCCGTTAAGCACCTAAAATCACCCGAGGCCCCCAGGACCTCAACCAAACATGACAACCAGTCCTAAAATATCATACGAACTTATTCCAACCCTCGAATCACATTGAACAACGCTAAAACCACAAATCATTCTCCAATCCAAGCCTAAGGATTTCCAAAACTTCCAATTTCCGCTTTCAATCAAAAAGTCTATCAAACCTCGTCCGAATGACCTGAAACTTTGCACACACATCCTAAATGACACAATGGACCTACCGCAACTTCTGGAACTCCATTCCTACCCCTAGATCAATATCTCACTATCGTACCGGAAACTTAAAAAATTCAACTTTCGGCATTTCAAGCTTAAATAAGCTACGGACCTCCAAAACACAATCTGAATACGCTCCTAAACCCAAAATCATCCAACAAAGCTAACAGAACCAACAGAATTCCATTCCGAGGCCGTCTTTACACTGCTTCGACTACAGTACAAATTGTAAAACTTAAACTCTCATTTAGGGACTAAGTGTCCAAAAACTTTCCAAAACTCCAAATAAATCCTCCCGGCAACTCACAATAGCAGAAACAAACACGTGGAATGCAATTAATAGGGGATCGGGGCGTTAATTTTTAAAACGACTGGCTAGGTCGTTACATCCTCCCATACTTAAACATATGTTTATCCTCGAACGAGCATAGAGACATACCTGAAGTAGTGAAAAGATGAAGGTAACTACTGCACATATCCAGCTCGGTCTCCCAAGTTGCCTCCTCGACCGGCTGACCCTGCCACTGAACCTTTACTGATGCAATGCTCTTTGGCCTCAGCTTTCGAACCTGCCCGTCCAATATCGCTACCGGATCCTCAACATAAGATAGATCCTTGTCCAACGGGACTCAATTGAAATCCAACACATGCGACGGATCGTCGTGATTCCTCCGAAGCATCGAAACATGAAATATCGGATGAACTCCTGCCAAGCTGGGAGGTAAGGCAAGCTCATAAGCAACCTCCCCAACACATCTCAATATCTCAAAAGGATCAATAAACCTCGAGCTCAATTTCCCTTTCTTCCTAAATTTCATACAGCCCTACATAGGCGAAACTCGAAGCAAGATCCGCTCTCCAACCATATAGGAAATATCATGAACCTTCCGGTCCGCATAACTCTTCTGTCTGGACTGGGTTGTGCAAAGTCTATCCTAAATCACCTTAAACTTCTCCAACGCATCCTGAACTAAGCATGTTCCCAATAATCTAGCCTTACCCAGCTCGAACAAACCCACCGGACATCTACACCGCCTACCATATAAAGCCTCATACGGCGCCATCTGAATACTGGACTGATAACTGTTGTTGTGGACAAACTCTGCCAATTAACCAATAACTGATCCCAAGACCCTCCAAACTCAATCATACATGCACAGAGCATATCCTCAAGAATCTAAATAGTATATTGTGACTGTCTGTCCTTCTGAGGGTAAAATAATATGCTCAACTCCCCTAGAGTACCCAACTCATGCTGTACGGCCCTCCAGAATCGTGATGTGAATTGAATACCTTTATCTGAAATGATGGAAACTGGAATACCATGCAGACGGACAATCTCCCGGATATAAATCTCTGTCAACCGCTCTGAAAAATAGGTTGTACACACAGGAATGAAATGTGCGAACTTAGTCAATCGATCCACAATCACCCAAATGTCATCGAACTTCCTCAAAGTCCCTGGGAGCCCAACTACGAATTCCATGGTGATTTGCTCCCACTTCCACTCCAGAATCTCTATCTGCTGAAGCAATCCACCAGGTCGCTGGTGACTTCACCTACTGAAAATTGAGGCACTGAGCTACAAACCCAACTATACCTTTCTTCACCACCTCCACCAATATTGTTGTCTCAAGTCCTGGTATATCTTCACGGCATAGGCCTCTTTTATAATCAACTATTAAAGCCCATCAACATTGGGTACACAAATCCGACACTGCATCCTCAACACCCCGTCATCACCAATAGTAATATCTATGGCATCGCCATATAGAACCTTGTCCTTGAGGACAAGCAAATGAGGGTCATCAAACTGACGCTCCCGAATACGATCAAATAAAGAAGACCGAGAAACCACACAAGCAAGGATCCGACTAGGCTCCGAAAGATCCAATCTCACAAACTGATGGGCTAAGGCCTGAACATCCATCTCCATGGGCCTCTCTGCTGCTGGTAAATAAGCCAAACTTCCCAAACTCTCCGCCCGACGACTCAAAGCATCGGCCACCATATTGGCCTTGACCGGGTGATACAAAATAGTGATATCATAGTCCTTTAGCAGCTCTAACTACCTCCTCTGGCGCAAATTAAGATCCTTCTGCTTGAACAGATGTTGCAAACTCCGGTGATCAGTATAAATCTTACAAGGCACACCATATAAATAATGGCGCCAGATCTTCAAGGCGTGAACAATAGTAGCTCTAGATTGTGGATAAAGATAATTCTTCTCATGTACCTTCAATTGTCTGGATGCGTAGGAAATCACCTACCGTCCTGCATCAATACTGCTCCAAGTCCAATCCTCAAGGAATCACAATAGACAGTATAAGACGTCAAACCTGTAGGTAGGGGTGTACATGAGGCGGTTTGGTTCGGTTTTTTATTAAACCAAAATCAAACCAATTATGTCGGTTTACTAAATTCATAATTAAATCAAACCAACATAAATTCGGTTTTTTCGGTTTCGATTGTAGTCTGTTTTTTTGGTTTTTTTGTTTTTTTCGGTTTTCCTTTTTAGTTATATTATTCTTGAAAAAGAGATCAAATAATCACCAATTATCTGCATGATTACTATTTTTCTTAATAATATATGAGAAATACCAATTATTCGTATAAATCATAATTCCAAGACCTTCCGTAATACAAAATGACAACAAACATGTGACAAAGCAAAGCACTGTAAACTTGATAAACCTCAACACTAAAATAATCACCAATTATGTGAGAAAAATGACAAGCAGGAAGCTTGTGTGATGTGGGGGAAGGGTTTCCAATATTTGGGGTTCTTTGATTCTGGAATTGGAACATAGGGAAGATATGAAATAATCTATTTTATTGTTTTCTGTCTTGTTGGATTTTAGTTTGGGCTTGATATTTAGGTTATGTAGATAGAATCTACTTAGTGGATAGTGAATTTACAAGCCCACAAATAAATAATATCTCAATACATTGAAAACTATAAAATAGTTTAGAAAATACTTACAAATTAGATTTTAATGATTATTTTTTATGTATAAAATTTTTAAAATTTATTTATATATAACGTCGGTTTGGTTTAGATTCGGTTTGACTTATTTTTTGTTAATGCCAAACCAAACTAAGAGTGATCGATTTTTTATTTTCCAATACCAAACCAACAAAACCAAACCACAAGTCGATTTTTTTCTTCGGTTTGACTTGGTTCGTCAGTTCGGTTTGGCTTGTACACCCCTACCTGTAGACAATATCAAAACTGGGGTTGTAGTCAAAGTTGTCTTGAGCTTCTGAAAGCTTGCCTCATACTCTTCTGTCAACTACAACGGAGCACCATATGGGTCAGCCTGGTTATAGGTGCTACAATAGATGAAAACCCCTCAACAAATAAACGGTAATATCCCGCCAAGCAAAGAAAACTGCGGATCTCTGTAGATGAGGATGGTCTGGGCCAACTCTGAATTGCTTCAACTTTCTTCGGATCCACCTTTATCCCCTCACTCGACACCACGTGACCCAATAATGCCACAGAATCTAACCAAAACTCATATTTCGAGAACTTTGCATATAACTTCTTTTCTCTCAAAGTATGAAGCACTGTCCTCAGGTGTTGCTCATGATCTTCCCGACTCTGGAGTATACCAGAATATCATCAATAAAGATAATGACAAATGATTCAAGATGTGGTTGGAACACATGGTGCATCAAATGCATGAAGGTTGCTGCGACATTGGTCAGCCCAAATGACATAACAAGGAACTCGTAATGACCATACCGAGTCCTGAAAACAGTCTTCGGGATATTTGGCTCCTGAATCTTCAACTGGTGGTAACCTGAATGCAAGTCAATCTTAAAAAACACTCGTGCACCCTGTAGCTAGTTAAGCAAATCATCAATACGAGGAAAAGGATAACAGTTCTTCACTATAGCTTTGTTCGACTGCGATAATCAATGCACATACGCATAGAGCCGTTCTTCTTCTTCACAAACAAGACAGGAGCACCCCAAGATGATACACTGGGCCGAATAAAATCCTTATCAATTAATTCCTGTAACTGATCCTTCAACTCTTTCAACTCAGGATGAGCCATACGATACGGAGAAATAGAAATGGGCTGAGTGCCCGGAAGATCAGTTGGAAAAACATAAGAGAAATCTCGTACTACTGGGACCGAATCAACTATAGGGGTATAATTACTTACATCTCTCACATACACTAGATACGTGTCACACCCATTCTTAACCATTCACTAAGCCTTAAGGAAAGAAATAACTCTACTTGGAGTGTGATCTAAAACACCCATCCACTCAACTCGCAGTACCCCTGACATAGCCAACTTCACAATTTTGGCGTGAAAATCAAGAATAGCATAATGGGGCGACAGCCAGTCCATGCCTAAAATAACATCAAAATCTACCATACTAAGCAACAATAAACCAGCTATGGTCTCAAAACCACTAAGAGCAACCAAATACGACGGAGAAACGCGGTCCACAACAAGAGCGTCTCCCATAGCAGTAGAAACATAAACATGGGAACTCAAAGAATTCTAAGATACACCCAAATATGGGGCAAAATAAGAAGACACATAACAATAGGTAGAGCCTGGATCGAATAAAACTGATGCATCTCTATGACAAACCAGGACAATACATGCGACGATAGAATCGGAGGCGACATCCTCGGTATGGGCAGGAAGGGCATAATATCTGGCCTGGCCTCCCTCTCTAGGGTGACCTCTACTTCCCTAACCTCCACCTCTAGCTGGCTGAGTAGGTGGGGTAGCAACTGGTGCTGTAACCATAGCCTAAGAACTCTGCGAGGCACACTGTGGCTGAGAATTCTTTGGAGGTACACCCCTCATAAGTTTGGGGCAATCCCTCAGTATATGGCGTGCGTCACCACACTCAAAACAATCTCTAGGAGGACGTGGTGGATGTGATAGGCTCGAGCCAGGTCTGCTAGACTGACCACTGAAAGCACCCCGCGCAGAAGGCATACTAGATACTGGAGGTGCATAATAAGGCTCCTAAGGTCTAGGAGGAGCTGGAATACCACTGGTGATAAGTTGGTATTTTACCAACTTATCTTGTCTTTAAGCCTATATTTTTGCTATGTTTGAGTGATAAAATCACGTGTTTAATGCCATTTACTTCTATATTACAGGTTCTATATGATTTAGAAATGATGTTGAAGAAACCAAGGAAATGAGGTAAAAAAAAGCTAAAAAGAGGAAATTCTAGAAAGGGGCCTCAGTTGTCGCAAATGTGACATATGCCTAGGAATTGCGAATATAGCAGTGATGGGAATTGCGAGAAGTTTCTCGCAATTGTGAAGAACGACTATACAAGCTGTGTTTGCAAAAGCGAAGAATACTTCGCAAATGCAAAAGTTAACCGGGCAGTCAACCTTCGCAAATGCGAAGTACTAATCATAAATGCGAAGTCAAACAGTGTAGTCATAGTTCGCAAATGCGAAAATCGTGCTTCAGTTCTGGGCAATTCTGTAATTTTACATTTTTTGGCCCCAAACCCTTTAATACCCAAACCAGCTCATTTGTAAAATATCTTTTGGCTTATTTTCAGTTCCAAACAGTATAGAGAACAAGGTTGGAAGCTAGGGTTTGCGCACACACTTTGGTCTTGAAGATTTGAAACTTTTGGTTGAGAATTTCTTACTTGTTTATATTCATTTCTTCATTTCCTTTCTTTGCATTGAATATCTAAGTGTGTAGTATTTTATTTAACACTTGAATCTTATTTATGGAAATAATCATATTTAAAGTGTGGATTAAATTCCATGTTGTGCTTATGTATTGAATGATATTTATCCTTTTATGAAGTGAGTTATTGTTACTTTAATTATTTTTGCTCTTTAATATTTCCAAAGGGGTTAGCTAACCCAAAGACTCATTCATTAACTCCGAATTAATTTTGGGAAAGATTATTTGGGGTTAGGAAAGATTAATTAAAAAGAACTTGAGGTTTTAACGCTCATTTTATAGATTTTACCTAGGGATAGGATTGAACTACTTGTAGCTATAATCGGGTGTGCTTAATCTCTTAATTGTTTTAGGGATATTCAATTAGGAAGTCTTGTTAGTCTTTGGAAAGAGCTAATATAGAATTATTACCCGTGGCTAATTAAAATAAACTCGCTCATATTTGTAAAATCGTAAAATACATTGGATCGTTACTTGAGTGTAATTCCCGATGCATCCATCCTTGTAGCCATTGATCATTTTACTTGCTTTTTAGGTTAGTTTACATTTCCGCATTTAGGTATAAATTTTTTCTAAAACCAATTCTAAGTGTTTGGCATTGCATAACAAGTGATAATTCTCTTACATTCCTAATCGCCTACATATAGTTCTCTCTTGGATTCGACCCTGACTCATAGTTGGGTATATTATATTGCATACAACCGTGTCCATTTAATTTTTAATAGTGGATTTGAACGTCATCAAAATTGATGTCATTGCCGGGGAACAATTTTGCGTAATTTAGGTTGTTTGAGAAATAGTGTAAGTGCTTTGATCCAAACTTGTGAATATTTGTGTAATTATTTTTCTTACCTTGGTCTATTTTCTTGTTTGTTTCTTTTTTAGTTTCTTATTTTTGAAAAATGGCATCATATAATGAAAATTGATCGGATGGTAGTTGTTCATACTTTGATGACCCTTGTCCTTATTTTGGAGGACCACACTCGTGAAAAAATTATTTAAATTCTCCCGGGGGTGGATTGTGCACACAATCTCAAACCCATGAATGGAGTATTTATTATAAGTGTGGTCATCAAAATGGTCATTGGGAGTATTGTGCTTATTTGTCCTTCCCTTCCCCAAGCCCCCTGCTATGATGATTCTATTTTTTGTGATGAAAATGATAGGGCTATGGAAATGGAAGAAATTTAGCATGGTCAAAGTGGAGAGTTCAATCTCATGTTATAATGCCTAATTAAAGGAGGAAACAAAGAACAAAGTGTCCTGGAGGAGCTTTTGGAAAATAGTCTCCAAAATGACTTGGCACTTGAAAGGTTGCACTCACAAATGGGAGTAATGTTTGAAGCTTTAGAGGTCCAAAATTCCTCGAAAGTTAATGATATCCAAGAATTTTCCTTATATGTGGAAGCCAAAAGTCCTTCCTTGGCGCTTGAGCAAAACCAAGAAGAACTCTCAAATGCTTAAAATGAGAAGATGATGCTTATGTTGGAGATCATTCTTGCAAATGAGGAGAAGCACAACATTGCACTCGAGGATTCGAAACAAAGATTGACTCACAATGATGAACATATCTGCACTTTGAAAGATCAAATAAAAATATTGGTTGAGGCTCACTATGCCCACCAACTTGAGATATGGAAGGAAGTCAAGAAGAGTCCGATTTCGAGGAAGAAAGTGAGCTCTACTTTGAGGAATCAAGAATTGAACATCCGCCAACCGACTCCAGAATTGAACATCCGCCAACCGACTCCATGAGGGTTAATGATGCCTAGAAAATTATGGAATTAACCGGTGTAAATATAAATTTGGTTGAGATTGACTCTAGTTTGGGGGATAAAGAAGATGTCAAAATTCGGGAAAAAAAGCAATTTGGAGGTTTGATGTCTCATTCCAAGCATTTTTCAACATTGAATTGTGTGGTGATATGAGAATTGAACTACCCGAGTCAATGAGGGATTGCGAGGAGTAAAGGCAAAAACCATACATCTTACAATTTGATGGAACAAGAAGGTAAAATAATATTCCTCACATGAAAGCCAAGAAATGCAAAATGAAGAAATTGAGGTTTGGATTGATCATAAACTTACCATCCCCCCCACTGCTCATGGTCACAAGCTTGATTCCAAGTTGGGTGCCCAATTTATATCGTCCAAGTGGTGAGAAAAGTGGTAAAGTTGATTTGCGTTGTGCCACGACGTTAAATGCGGCGCTAGGTGGGAGGAAACCCATCGTTTTTTAAAATGTTTAGTCATTTTTGAAAATTTTCTTTTTAGAATAGATTTTATATTGTTTCTAACCAATCTGCCAAGTTTCATAATTTTTGGAGTTGATTTGAGTAGGTCGGGGCGACAGAGAGCATGAAAATAGTACATGGTGAAAATTGTAGGGACACAGGCTTCGCATTTGCGAACTTGGGCCATCGCATTTCCCAAGATTTTGTCACAATTGTGACAATAGCAGGATTCAATAACTTTGCAATTGCTAAGGATGTGTCGAAATTGCGACATCAGAGGGGTAAAATAGGTCGTTCACCCATTTTGAACAAAAGCGAAGAAAAACCTCTAGGGCTCTCAAACCTCTGTATCCCTCACTCTCCCTACTGTGAAATTCTACTATCTGTCACTCCTAGTTGCAAGAGTCCAGGTATGGAAACTTAATCACTTCTTCTTCTTCGTCTTCTCTTAGTTTTCTCTAAAACCCTAGTTTCAAACGGGTAACATTTTCTGCCCGAAATTGTTCAAAATTTGTTCAAAAACTTATATTGATTTCTGGGTAAGGTTGGTTGAGAGTGTGGGTCTTGTTCTTTGATTGAAAAAAAATTAGGAAGTTTGAGTACCCACGGATTTGTAAAATATAAGTGAAATTTTGTGCTTCTTATGTGATAGATGAAAGGCCCAAATGAAATTCTTGGCCAAATTATTAATATGTTTGTAATTTATGGTCGTGTATGAAGTTTATTGCATGAATATGTGTTTGAAAATTGGTTGGGCTCTCTCAAGTTAGCCCTTGGTAAAACAAATTAGGGATGGGTACTGTTGTCTGTAAAAAAAATCTTGGCTGGGGACGATGGCTTGCAATTGCGATTGCCTCTTCGCATTTGCGAAGAGGTGGTCACAATTGCAAAAAATCACGATTCCAGCGAACTTCGCTATTGCAAAAACTTTATGTCAATTGCGACCTTATCAGAGTTTTGTGTTTTTCGCATTTGCAAGAACTTTTTTGCAATTGCGGCTTTTGATAACTTCGCAATTGCGAAGGTTTTTTGGCGTTTGCGACATCAGAGAGCAGTCACTTGTAAATCAGAATCCTGAAATTTTTTCTAAGGCCGGGTTTTGACTGTCCGATCATTCCTTTGGAATATTTGATTTATTTTGCACTATTCTTCATAGCCATGCCATGTTTTCACTCCTATCATTTGTTGACAGGTACTATAACTGAAAATGAGCGCTAACTTTGATGATTCCACAAGTGACAACCCCTTGAAAGCTTAGCATAACTATGATCAACAACGGTTCTTGTCATTGGAATACCAAAAACGGTACTTTGCTGAACTGATCTCGAAAAAATTGCTCCCGGAGAGTGGTATACTGCTAGGCAATGTCCAGGAACGCCTTCCAGAGTTTTATCAAAGGTTGATAACCATGGGATAGGACTATTTAACCCCTCAACCTTGCCGAGAAAATGAACAATGGATGAGGGAATTTTATGCCAACCACCCAGCTATCAGGCTAAGGAAGCCTAAGATGAGAAGTCGTGGCAAAATTGTGCACTTTGGAGGTGAAGCTGTGAATCAAGTGTATCACCTGCCAGACCACGACATGGCCCCATTCCACACAAAATACTGTGCCTTAGGGGAGTGGTTGGTGTCTAAATTATGCTCGGGTGGGATATTCCATGGGCAGCTAAGAAGAGAGGGATCACATCTATATAGTTCACTACCGAAGCAAATATATGTCTAGCCATATGCTCGGGTGCGGATATTCCATGGGCAGCTAAGAAGAGAGGGATCAAATCTATATAGTTCACTACCGAAGCAAATATATGGCTAGCCATCATATGCAGTCGTATCTCCCATATGTCGAATATATGGAATGTATCGGTTATAAGAGCTCAAATGATAGCATGCATCCTTGATGGTATTCAGCTAAATGTTGGTGAAATCTTCATCAATGAACTGAGGGAATATCGGATCCAGAATAGTACATCATTGATATTTCCATCGCTTATCACTAAGTTGTACCAACTTGCTGGGGTGGAAGAAGATCCGGGAGACAATTGGATAGATCCGGTAAAGCCTCTAAATCCATTGAAGAAAAGAGAAGAGGGCGGCGCTGTGAAGAGAAAAAAGAGAAAGATGGTGTCTTCTTCTCAGGTTGATCAGAGTAGTCAGCCATCATCTTCTACAGGAGGACCATTTGTTGTGCTTAGTGAGGAGATGTGGGTAATTCGTGAGCTAGTAGCTGGCCTTCCAGAGGGACCTAAACATCTGAGGGACTCGCATACATTTCAAAGAAATATTTTCAAAAATATCTTGATGATCAGAGGAAGCAGGGGATCACCGCAAGACACTAGAGAAGGCATACACTGATTGCCAAGGCGCATGGTAAGCTGAACAGTTCTCATGACTCTCTAGCAAAGGCACACACCCAGATGAATAAAAGGGAGAAGAAAAGAGACAAATGCTTTACTCACATGTGGAAGGGTGTGAAGGGGTTGTGGAAAGTCCAAAAGCCTCAAAACCTAATGCCATCGACCAGGCAGGTAGATGATGCACCTGTTGCTTGGTCCGAGAAAATAGGAGAGGATGATGCCTCTGAGTCAGACAGTGAGGAGAGCACCTGATACAGTATTCAGGGAGCACTTTCCACCATTTTACTCTATAATGTTTAGTTACATTGGGGACATTGCAACATCTTTAGTTGGGGGTGGCTTTTTGTATAACTGTTGTTCTTGTATAATTGTGGATAACTGTGGACATGGCATATTGGTACTTTGGTTGTTTCCATTTTGTTTTTATTGTATTTTCATGTGATATGTGATATTATTATGTTTATTAGTTTCTTAATTTTGGTTACTAGCTTCTTATTTTTTTTAATATATAGTATGTTTTATGTTAGTGGTGATATCCTTGGTTTTCTTTCTACCACGATTCTTTTTCCAAGGATGCCAATTTTTTTCTTGAACCGGGTAATTGTTAGTAAACTTTTGTTGACTTTTCCCGATGATGGATAGCTAGGCAACTTTATTAAGGGAGTTAGTCTTGTAGTTTAGATATAACTTATGTTAATTTAGGAAGAATAAGTGGATTGAGTTGGGGTTTGTGCCAATTGACCAAGTTGTGGCTTGCTTGGTACTAATATGATTTAAACCTCGGCGTATGAATTTTTGGTCGTTGAAAAAGAAAAATAATTGAAGTAAAGATCATTGTCATGACTTTTAGACTCAAATTTTGGCTATTTGATTCACTAAATAGCTTCATATGCTATATGTAACCTCTTTGAGTCATTGGTGTCAATTGGATTTTGGATTTGTATTCCATTTGAGTGTTTATGTGCCATGTATGGTAAGATTTATTGTGAGTTCTTTTGCATTACTTGTAGTCTAGAACTTGCCCGAAATGTGCTTCAAGGCGAAATCACAGACTAACTTGGATTTGAAAAATGATATTAGGCCTTCCTTGGACAGCTATTGTGCCTTAAATTTCCTACCCTTGAATATTTTCCCTAGTCAACCTATTTTGAGCTTTTAACCTTGTTCTTTGGCAACCATGTTACAAGCTTTAATCCTTTGTTCTTTATTGATCTAGCTTTTGGCACCCTACCTCCCTAAGTACTTTGAAAGTGAAAACATAGTCTAAAAGCCTAAGTTTGGAGGTGAAGGTTGGAAAAGTTATGATATGGAAGTTGTTTAAAAGGTGGAAGGTAGAAAAAGTAATGATAAAAAGTGAAACCTTCTTGATTTTGAAAAGGAAGTAAAATAAAATAAAATAAAATAATAAGAAGTTGTGAATAAAGGGAAGATTAGGTGTGGAATGAAAAGTGAAGAAAAGATGGAGAATGTTTTTAAAGGAAGTAGACTTCGATTGTAAATCTTGTAGTGCTTGGGGAGGTTTTGAGTCACTCTAACCAAAATTGTGCCCTACCTTGACCAAAAGCCTAAACTACAATCCTTTAAGTCCTAATTTATTTTTAACCAAGTTGTCTACATTAGTGGATAAATATATGAAGGGCAAGCCTATGGTACTACTTATATGGATTTGAACATCTTTGTGAGAGAGAGTTAATTCTTTCCATTTGATAGCCCATTTTTGTTTTGAATTAGGATTTAGGAGTGTGGGATTTTCTCTTAAATGTGAGGGCACATGAGATTTGAGTTGTGAATTTAATCCTATTTTCAATTGGAAGGAATGACCAAAGAAAAATAATTGTGATAGAGAGGCAAACTTTGAAGCTTTAGTGTCATGACTTGATTCGCTACTTTGATTTGCATAGTACTTGAGCACTTGAAATGTAATGAAGTTCGTGAAAAGTGTTCAGCAATTCATATGCTTTGGATTAATTGTTAGTACCAATCAAAGTCATGTGTTTGTGCTTATAGTAGATCTTTTTAGCTTGGCATGATAAGGATGCAATGCTGAGTTAAATACTTGGGAGGAGATTTTGTCACTTTCATTGCTTGAAGACAAGCAATAGTTTGAGTTTGGGGGTTTGAGAAGTTGGTATTTTACCAACTTAACTTGTATTTAAGCCTATATTTCTGCAATTATTGAGTGATAAAATCATGTGTTTAATGCCATTTACTTCTATATTACAGGTTCTATGTGATTTAGAAGTGATGTTGAAGAAACCAAGTGAAACGAGTCAAAAAGAAGCTAAAAAGAGGAAAATCTGGAAAGGGGCCTCAGTTGTCGCAAATGCGACATATGTCTAGGAATTGCGAAGATAACAGTGATGGGAATTGTGAGGAGTTTCTCACAATTGTGAAGAACGATTATAAAAGTTGTGTTCGCAAATGCGAAGAATACTTCGTAAATGTGAAAGTCAACCAGGCAGTCAACCTTCGCAAATGAGAAGTTAAACAGTGTAGTCATAGTTCGCAAATGCGAAAATTGTGCTTTAGTTCTGGGCAATTTTGTAATTTCATATTTTTGGCCCCAAACCTTTTAGTACCCAAACCAGCTCATTTGTAAAATATCTTTTGGCTTATTTTCAGTTCCAAACACTAGAGAGAACAAGGTTGGAAGCTAGGGTTTGCACACACACTTTGGTCTTGAAGATTTGAAGCTTATGGTTGAGAATTTCTTACCCATTTATATTCATTTATTCATTTCCTTGCTTTGTATTGAATATCTAAGTGTGTAGTATTTTATTTAAAACTTGAATCTTGTTTATGGAAATAATCATATTTAAAGTGTGGATTAAATACCTTATTGTGCTTATGTACTGAATGATTTTTATCCTTTTATGAAGTGAGTTATTGTTACTTTAATTATTCTTGTTCTTTAATGTTTCCAAAGGGATTAGATAACCTTAGGACTCACCCATTAACTCCGAATTGAATTTGGGAAAGATTATTTGGGGTTGGAAAAGATTAATGAACAAGAACTTCAGGTTTTAACCCTCATTTTATAGATTCTACCTAGGGATAGGATTGAACTGCTTGTAGCCATAATCGGGTGTGCTTAATCTCTTAATTATTTTAGGGATAAATCAATTAGGAAGTCTTGTTAGTCTTTGGAAGGAGCTAATATATAATTATTACCCGTGGCTAATTAACATAAACTAGCTCATATTTATAAAATCGTGAAATACATTGGATCGTTACTTGAGTGTAATTCCCGATGCATCCATCCTTGTAGCCATTGATCATTTTACTTGCTTTCTAGGTTAGTTTACATTTTCCCATTTAGGTATAAACATTTTCTAAAACCAATTCTAAGTGTTTGGCATTGCATAACAAGTGATAATTCTCGTACATTTCTAATCGCCTACATATTGTTCTCTGTGGGATTCGACCCCGACTCATAGTTAGGTATATTGTATTACGTGCGACCGTGTCCATTTACTTTTTAATAGTGGATTTAGGTGTCATCAACTGGCTGTTGGAAGAGCTGAATGAACTGGGCGACTCATATAACCCCTACCATAACAACTTGCAGCTGGGGAATGAGCACTAGAACAATGGCCCAACTCTTAAGACCTCTTGGCCTCCCTCTCCTCTCTATCTCGAGCATACATACCATTTATCCCCCTAGCATTGCTCACCACCTGCTATTAAGAAATATCCATCTCCAACTCACAATCCATGCTAGACCTGATGCTGGGAATAAACCCCTCAATTAACTGGCGAACCCTCTCGTGAACAGTCGAAACCAAAGCTGGTGCTTGTCTAGCCAAGCTAGTGTAACGGACAACATACTCCGAGATAGTCATATTACCCTGGCGCAAATGCTCAAACTCTATGCACCATGCGTCCTTGAGGCTCTGAGGAACATACTCTCTCAGGAACATATCTGAAAACTGAGTCCAAGTCAGGGAAGTTGCCTCATCCAGACTGTGCAACTCAAAAGTACTCGACCACTCATAGGCGGCTCCTCGAAGCTAGAAAGTAGTGAAGGAAACCCCGCTCGATTCTGATATACCCATGGTACGGAGAATAATGTAGCACTCATCTAGAAATCCCAGAGCATCATCTGATGCTAGACCACTAAATACAGGAGGTTTGTACTTCTTGAACCTCTCAAGCCTCTGTTGCTCATTCTCGGAAGCCGCTGCCCTATCCTCAGGCTGATCTAAGGGTACATGCCATACAAGAATAATCTTCAAAACCTGATTAACATGCACTCGATGCTCAGGAGTGTGGGCGGCGGGAGTCTGTGCTCCTCCCCCAGCCTGGGACGTGGCTGCAGCAAGGAGAAGCAACTCTGCTTGATCCAGAGTGGTGTACATGCTCATGAACTGTGCTAGAGTCTCCTGAAGTGCTGTAGTAGTAGTAGCAGTAGGCGTATCAAGTGCCTGGGATCCAGCTTGAAATGCTGGTGGCTTCGCGGTGGCAGCTCACGCGGGTGCTCTGGCTGCACCGCGTGCACGTCCTTGGCCTCTACCCCGACCTTGGCCTCTAATAGCTCTAGTAGGGGGCGTGGGTGCCTGATCATCTTGGGTAGCACGTATCCTCACCATATATGAGAGAATTGAAGATAAAAGTTTAGAATTGTGATATCAAAAATCTCGCACGACAAGGAAATCAAATGAAGTGTAATTTTCCTAACAGTTACACAGCCTCTCGTAGATAAGTACAGACATCTCCGTACCGGTTCGCGAGACTCTAATAAACCGTCTTGTGATTCATGACTCCTATGAACCTAGAGCTATGATACCAACTTGTCATGACCCCTGTTCGCCCTCCGTGAACTATCGTGACGGCATCTAGTCTCTATGACTAGGTAAGCCTAACAATTGCAAAAAAGGGGAAAACAACAGATAAAAATAATAAAAATTGCAGTATAACATAATGAATGTTTAAGATGTCGCTCGGCATATACAAACATAACTCTCAATTGAACATCTTCCCAAAACCCGAAAACCCATGAATCACAAGCTACGAAAAATGATAAAATGCTCTAACTCCGAGATGTCTAAATCAACATGAAAGATAGAAGGGATATCACTACAAATTAGAATGGAAAGGGACTCCTCGGTCTGCGGATACTGTCGATATACCTCGAAGTTTTTGAAGAATCGCCTCGCCTCAAGGGTAATAGGGCTGAGTCGAAGTACCTAGATTTGCACACGAAAAATATGTGCAGGAAAGGGCATGAGTACACCACAGCGGTACCCAGTAAGTACCAAGCCTAACCTCGGTCGTGTAGTAGCGAGGAAGGTCAGGGCCCTACCCGTCATGTACAATGATATATATAAGGAAAGAAACAATATTAAAGTAATACAGGGTAATAAGAGTAACAACAATTGTAACAGAGACCAAGTAATCACAGAAGGAAAATACAACTCACACAGAAGTAACAACCGGGGATCTCACAAGATACCGCCCTATAGTCCCAAATATAAATATCCATTGGATCTCCCGGGATATCGTCTCGCAGTCCAACTCATAGTGCATGGGGATATACCAAAATCTCGATCCGTAGTCCCAAATGTAAATACCCAGTACCGGGAGAATCTACCTATTGCAGTCCCATAGTTCCAATATAAAAGTACAGGGGGATCTCTCGGAATACAAATCCGTAGTCCCAAAGTGAACATGCAGGGGGACCTCCCAGGATACCGTCCCGTAGTCCCAAAGTAAACACACAACAGCAACACGAAGAATATTCAATTCAGTCCAAATTACACACCAAGGTAAACAGGTATTTCTAACCTAGCATGTTACACATAATTCAAATAAAGCAGTTTGAGCAAGTAAGGCAATTAAGTCAATTAGACATGCTTCCCTAAGCTAACAGTAGGATTAAATTGCAGGTAGCATAAACATGAAAGAAAACTCAGTTATAGTTATTAATGAAAATAGGATTTTTCAACCATTAGCACATGTACGCACTCGTCACCTCACGTACAAGGCATTTCATGTATCAATAATACCAAATCCTAAGGGGAGTACTCCCACGCAAGGTTAGACAAGCCACTTACCTCGAACCAGCTCACTTAAATCTATACCACATTCTTGCCATGAGTATCCGACTCCAAATGGACCAAATCTATTCAAAGTAATTGCATAATGTAAATAACACTTCAAGTAACTAATTCAACTAATTAATTCTAAGCTAATACGCAAAATTAGGAAAAATGACCAAAATGCCCCCGAACCCACGTCAAGGAATTGGGTAAAATTTTCAAATTTTGAATCTTCACACTCTCACGAGTTCATTCATACCAAAAGTACCAAAATCAGACCTCAAATGGTCGCTCAAATCACCACTCAAAACTCTCCAATTAACCAAGCCCTAAACCCCAATTTATCACTGATTTTCCTTCAAATTTCATGCTTAAAATGATAAAAATCACCAAAATAACGAGCTAAGGTTCCAAAAACTTACCTCCTTGGAGCTCCCTTGAATCCTCTCTCGAAAACCTCCCAAATGCTCAAAATACGGATGAAAATGGTGAAAGAATGGCAAAAATCGCGACTTAACCTTTATATATGTTCTGGCCCAGGGTTTCCGCACCTGCGGCCCTGACCTCGCACCTACGGACCTGCATATGCAGTCCGAGGTGCGCATCTGTAAAACTCCACTTAAAGTATTGGACCGCACCTGCGCTTCTTCTACCGCACATGCGGTCTCGCAGGTGCGCTCGAACTACCGCGCCTGCGGAATCTGGCTTCCAAGCACATAGCCACATCTGCGACTCCTCGATCGCTTCTGCGATCATGCACCTACGGTCCCCAAACTGCATATGCGATTATGACAGAACTACAGCAACCTTCAGATTTCTCCTAAGTCCAATTCTACTTCCGTTAAGCACTCGAAACTCACCCGAGACCCCGGGGACCTCAACCAAATATGCCAACCAATCCTAAAACATCATACGAACTTATTCCAACCCTCGAATCACATCAAAAAATGCTAAAACCACTAATCACGCTCCAATCCAAGCCTAAGGATTTCCAAAACTTTCAATTTCTTCTTTCGATCAAAAAGTCTGTCAAACCTCGTCTGAATGACATGAAACTTTGCACACATATCCCAAATGACACAATGGACTTACCGTGACTTCCGAAACTCCATTCCGAACCCTAGATCAAAATCTCACTATCAATCCTAAAACTTCAAAAAAATTCAACTTTCAGCATTTCAAGCCTAAATAAGATACGGATCTCCAAAGCACAATCCGAACACACTCCTAAACCCGAAATCACCCAATGGAGCTAACGGAACCAACAGAATTCCATTCTGAGGCCGTCTTCACACTGCTCCAACTACGGTCCTAATTCTAAAACTTAAACTCTCATTTAGGGACTAAGTATCCCAGAACTCCAAATAAATCCTCCCGGCAGCTCACAATAGCAGAAAAAACATGGGGAATACAATTAACAAGGGATCGGGGCATTAGTTCTTAAAACGACCAGCCGGGTAATTACAATAGATATACCAAAACAATAAATCAAGAAACCAAAATCAATATCCAAATAACCATGGTCTTGGAAGATCCATGACCCAAAAATATAAAGTTTATCTCCACATAGACATGGTCGCCAAATGATAAAGATTAGCTCCTCGGTGGCTTGTTTCTCTCCAAAGTCGAATTACCCCTAAAAATAAGCAAAATTTTATTTATCGATATAAGGTAAATCTGTCACGACCCCAATTTTTTCTTCGTAGGACGTCGTGAAGGCACTTAGTCTCTATGACTAGGAAAGCCTAACACTCACAAAGGAATCAACCATCGAACAAAGAATATGAGAAAAAAAAATCTTAAACACAATGACAATTCCCAAAATATGTAGTACAAATTATAAGCTCTGCTGAGTTTTGCTAGGAACTCCCTAAATACAAATATTTGAAATACTCTTAAACAGTACAATGAAAATATCATAAGGTAACTCCGAGGCCTGCGAACACGACGGCAGGTTTACCTTGAGTCTCTATAGCTCGACTAGCTAGCTAATATTCAACAAGAATCGTGGCACCTGGATCTGCAAAAACATTTGCAGAAGCGTAGTATGAGTACACCACAACGATACCCAGTAAGAATCAAGACTAACCTCGGTAAAGTAGTGACGAGGGACAGTCAAGACATCTACCGGACTAAGCAACTTGAATAAGTGTGAAGGTGAACTAACAAAGGAAACCAAACATTAATATAAATCTAAGCAAGATAAAGAACACAAATTAATACTTGCAATGATACACTAATAACAACAATATTTAACGGGAAACAGTTAGGTAATAATGTTGTAGAGTAAACTAAACACAGTCTAAGTCAGTGAAACCAAATAAAAGAAAACCAGCAACAACTCGCTAAGAATCAACCGCTTCCACACCAGATTTGATCAAGCATTTCCACAAGGTATCGACCTTATAATACAACTCACGGGTTCTAATTCTTAAACCCTAATCACTTGGCACCTTGTTCCTACATTTCAATCCATAACCGCATAGACGACTCACGTGCCAAGAGGACAACTCTCACACAGAAGGCAAGTAGACAAGAGTACATGTAACAGTCAATAATGTCAGGACCCATCTCCTTAAACCGATATGGGTGATTCATATATGTGTATGCTTGTGCAAGTGTTTTACCACAATTCAAGTCCACAATTAAGAGTAGAGATAAGGAATGGCACATAAGAAACAATCACCACGAAGTATACAATGTAAATAAGATAGCAATGAAATGGACGTAATGACAAGCACAACAAAATAAGCTACATAGAACTGAGCAAATAGAGCAATACGGAGAAAAACCATTAGCAGTATGCTAAGGAAAACAACAATCAAAGACAAGTACACAGAAAAGAGGAAATAACAATGGAGCCCTCCCGAGGTACCGCCTCGTAGTCTCAAATCATAAAATGAATCATAATGGCATGGCAGAAACCTCGTGCAACAATAACGACCGCACGACAGAGACCTCGTGCCAAAATAACAACCGCACGGCATAAACCTCGTACCACAATAACATCCGCACATCGGACACCTCGTGCCAAAATAACAACCGCATGGTAGAAACCTCATTCCACAATAATATTCGCACGGCAGAAATCTCGTGCCACAATAACATTCGCACGGCAGAAATCTCGTGCCATAATAACATTCGCACAACAGAAACCTCGTGCAACAATAACATCCGCACGGAAGAAACCACGTGCCACAATAACAATCGTAGTACAGAAACCTCGTGCCACAATAGCATCCGCATGGGAGAAACCTTATGCCATAATAACAACCGCACGGAAGAAACCTAGTGCCATAATAATAATTGCACGATAGAAACCTGAAGTCACAACAACATCTGCATGGAAGAAACCTCGTGCCACAATAACAACCTCACGACAGAAACCTCGTGCAAACACAACGCTGAATAAAACAATAACAATGAAAATAACACAACAATACAACAATTAAGCCAACTCAGGAACTCCAAAATATAAAGAGATGGAAGAACGAACTCTCAAGGAAAGGAACAACAGGAAATAAGGGTACGACATAGCAATATCTCAGCAAAGAAGAGATACTGTGTAGCAATGATTCCACATCAGTACAATACAATGATAAAAGGGTAACATGAATCAATGACTCCATTTAAGGGTAAGTCAACAATAATAAGGGATAACAAAACTTCAATTAGGGTGGAGCAATTACTAAAGATATTCAACAAATTCAATTAAGGATAAGCAGATTATGGAAAAAGATAAAAATAACTTCAACTAATGATAGGCAATTGCGGAAAATATAATAATAACCTCAATCAAGGATAAACAATTACGGGAAGGATAACATAGCAATAAAAAGAGGCAACAACTTCAGTTAAGGCACATAAGAGTTTAATTAGTAATAAGGGTGAAACATGGAGCAATTAACTCCAATTAAGGCACATAAGGGTGGATTTAGTAAATATGGAATTTAACATGAAAACATAACTTCATATTTGATGGACATAAGAACCTAAAATTCCTAAATGGTCAAATTTCCACGAATAAACCCGAGCACGTACTCATCACCTCATGTGAACGTACTTCACATGACACAAATAACACCAAAGATTCAAATCCTAAGGGGTAGTTCCCCCACGCAAGGATAAGCAAGATACTTACCTTAAAGAAGCTAGACCTTTACTCTGAAATGACCTGCTTGAGTGAAAAAACCTCCGAATGTCTCAAATCTAGCCAAAATAACTTCAATCCATAAATAAAACTAATGAGAAACAATCCCGGATAATAAAGTCTCAATCTTCAACAAAACTAAAAAGTCAACCCCCGGGACCTCACCTCGAAGACCAATAAAAATTCACAAAATTCAAACACCCATTCCGATACGAGTTCAACCATATCAAAATTATCAAATTCCGATAATAATTAGTCCCTCAAATCATCATTTTACATTTTGAAAGACTTCTTAAAAAGTTCCCATTTTTCTCAACTCAAAACACAAATTATATGGTAAAAATAAACATAGAATCATGAAATATAATAAATTTGGGGTGAAGAACACTTACCCTAACAATTTTTTTGAAAACCGCACGAAGAATCGCTCAAATCCGAGGTCTACAACACCAAAAAATGATAAAAATAGCTAACCCTCGAAATAGTGTACTTTTATATTCTTCCCAGTGATTAATACATCGCGATCGCGGAACATTCCTCGCGATCGAGAGGAAGAAAAGTGAAGGCCGACCAAAACGTGCTTTGCGAACATGACATCAAGCTCGCGAACGTGGTGACCAATCTCCAGACCTTATGCGAATGCATTTGTGCACTCGTGAATGCGAGGAGAGAAGTTGCCAGATGCCATATTCCGCCATACCTCTACGCGATCGTTGACCGCTGGATGAGAACACGAAGGTCAATTGCTACATGCCTCCCAATTGCATTACACGAACACGGCTCCTCTGATGCGAACGCGATGAAGACACGCCAGATGATAGAACCAGCTCTTCAAAACATGAGAAAATGGTATGAAGCTCGTCTGAAACTCACCCGAACCCTTCGGTACCTCATCCAAATATACCAACCTGTACTATAACAAAACACGGAGCTACTTGAGGCCTCAAATTACATCAAACAACATTGAAACTACGAATCGCACCACGAATCAAACTTATGTATTTTCAAATCTTCTAACTTCCAAAAACTCGTGCCGAAACATGTCAAATCAACTCGAAATAACGTCAAATTTTGCATGCAAGTACCAAATGACATAACGGATCTAATCCAACCCTCAAAAACTCATTCTGAACCCAATATCACCAAAGTCAACTCCCGGTCAAACCTCTCAACCTTCCAAAACTCCAACTTTCCAATTTTCATCGAAATGCTTCAAATTATCCTCCAGACCACCAAATCCAAATCTGGGCGCATGAATAAGTCCAAAATAAGCATACAAAGTTGTTGGAACCATCAAAATGCCATTTTGGAGTCGTCTACACAAAAGTTAAGTTCAAGTCAACTCTTACTGTTTAAGCTTCTAAAACAGGAATCCTTTTTCCAAATCAATCCTGAATCATCCAAAATATGAACTCAACTATGCACGCACATCATAACACATAATACGGAGATGCTCGAGGCCTTATATCCAAACAGGACATAAATTCTCAAAATGACCGGTCAGGTCGTTACAAAATCCTTGAATGAAATAACCAAGTCCAAAACTAAAAAGGAGATGAAACAGACTTGAAAATAGACGTCGGCACATTGCAACATAAATTGGCTGCATGCAGGTGAGTTGCAGCTTGAAATCCAAATAGTGGACAGGTTTTTTAGAGGTTCGTGGGAAAGTCAAAGAAAGAACTTGCTCTTTCGACATTAGGAATTCTTCGAATAATTCTAAGCAAACTTTTTCTTTGGAGCTAAAGGGACGTGGAAGAAACATATAAAGAACAACGTAGTCACTTATAGGGAGAGAATCAGCATTGAAGGAAGGCATGAATGAGGGAAGACCAGTCTAAGGGATGCAAGATATGCACAAAAAGAGAAATAGGATCTATCCGCCTCACAGCTTGAAATGTTGTTGCCTCCAACAATGTATAGGAAGTGCCGCACTTCATTTTTCCCAAGGCTATCCATTGCTTTCCAATTTGACTCTATCATACTGCTTTATTTAAATTCAACCAATTTTGATGTTGTTCTCCAATTGTAACTTTTCTAACTTCCTTTCTATACTTTTCTTTTGCAAATTATATGTCTTTAATCAGTAGACAATCATTATATAATTATGAACTTATCATTATAGTGTATCAAAAGCACTTCAAATCCTTACTTTGCTCCCAATTTTATCTCCAACTTACCGACATTATGGTTAACTCTCAAATAACTATAAAACTCCATAATCAAACTAAGTTGGACATATTCCGTAATGACCCGAAAGATCATTTTGAGTACTAGCATTAATTTTAGTACTCTGAAACCTCTTGTAGCTCCATTTGATGTTTCTTAATTTACTTGCATGGTCTATATCATTTTTTGCAAAGTTTTTGCGTAAAAATTTGAAGAAAAAATGATATTTGGCTTAAAATGAGATTTGGGTTGACCATGGTCAACGTTCTTGGTAAATTACCTCGGATTGGTATTTTAACGATTCTAGTAGGTTTATATGATGTTTCTGGACTGGTACAAATATTTGGTTGGAGTTCGGGGTGCCCTGTCACGACCCAAACCCACCTGATCGTGATCGCGCCTCTCGTGAAGACGAGGCCAGCCAACAGAACACTTAACTCCTCAATTAACTGACAGTTATAAATCACAAGTAAGCTTAAAGCAAGAATATCGTAACCGGCAATACAGACATAACTGCGATAACAAGGAAAGCCAACCTAAATCCAGCCTGCAATCGGGGTGTCACAAGTCATGAGCTACTACAGAGTTTAATCACTACTACAAGACTGTATCTAAGAACATAGTCCGGGATAGATGAAATACAAAAAAAAATAAGGAAGAAACGGGGCTGTGGACGCTGACAGCTACCTCGTCTCTCCGGTCCGCCTGATCTGGATGGAAATCAGCGCTCAGGAACGAACTCTGCTATGCCTGTATTTGCACACATGGTGCAGGGAGTAATGTGAGTACTCCGACCCAGTGAGTAATAAAAATAAATAATAACTGAGAACATAGAAATCCCACAAAGGCACAATTTATGCTATCTCAAGCAGTAAAATCAGGTAAACAGTAGAAATCAGTGAAATACAGTAAGAAAACTTCATTGAAAACAGTTAAAAATAATTATTCTCAATCAATAAGAGATACTCAGGAACCTGCCCCTCGACGCCATATCAAACTCTCTGTACAGTATCAGCCCCGCGGGCTCCATATCAATCACACAGTACAACATAAGCCCCTTGGGCTCACTCTCACTCATATGGGTACCCGCGCTCACTGTGGGTGTGCAGACTCCGGAGGGGCTCCTACAGCCCAAACGCTATCAATAAGGCCTGAAAGCCTGAACAATATCAATGCGAGGCCTAAAAGCCTGCTCATAATACACTCGAGGCCTGAAAGCCTCCTCACATGACACTCGAGGCCTGAAAGCCTCCTCACCAATCACTCGAGCCCTGAAAGCCTCCTCACATCACTCATCATATCCTCACATATGGACCTCGGCCTCAATCAGTCCAAAAATAATTCAAAAGCCCCTCGGGCATCAGTAAAACAATATTACTCAGCTCACCCAATTGTTCAAATATCAGTTAAAAACTCCAAGTCTGAGTAAAATAAAGCTGAGTTCATGAAACAGTATAAATCACCTGGACTGAGTTCAAATAATATTTCAAATAGAGAGGAAAATAGTGATGATAGTTCATAAGGAGTTCAAACAGTCGGCAATAAGCCCCAAACATGGCAATAAGCCCAAATCATGGTGAAAACACAAGTCATAGCTAATACGCGGTACAATATTATCCGGACTGGACCAAGTCATAGTCCCTAATAGTAAATGACCCCGCGCTCGTCATTGAACGCGTGTCTCATCTCAACACAACACCAAGTTGTGCAAATTCGGGGTCTCAAGCCCTCAGGACATCATTTAAAGTCATTAGTCACCTCTAGCCGACCAAGAACCTAGCTCGCCAAGCCCTTGCCCCTCGAATTGACCTCCTCGAGCGTCGAATCTGACCAAAAGCACAAGGGATGTGTTACAATAAGCTAAAGGAACATAACCCAATCAAAAATACTCGAAAAGCATAAAAAATCACGAAGTTGGAAAAACCCGAGCCCCTGGTCCACTTCTCAAAAAATTACAAAATTTACATCACCGGACTCCTCGTCTTGCCACGAGTCTATACATATCAAATTTACCAAAATCGGAGTTCAATTACCCCTTCACAACCCACATTTAAACTCTCTTAAGTTTCAAGCCCTAACCTCCATTTTTAACCTTTAGTTCCTTGAAATTCAGTGATTAATCCATGTTTTTACACCATAATAACATAATCCGAGTCCAATAATTCATACCTGGTGAATCCCCTTTGAATTCTCTTTAAAATCGCCAAAGAAACCGCCTAAGTCGAAGTCCAAAATATTTTTCTTCTCTATCAAAAATCGTGAACCACTGTTCACTTAACCCAGGTCGATTTCCGCTTCTGCGGTCAAATAACCGCACTTGCAGTTACCGCACACGCGACCAACTGACCGCTTATGCGGTCTAACTTAAAATCCACCGGACCGCTTTTGCGGTCAAGAACCGCTTCTGCGGTCGCCGCATCTGCGGATCCACTTCCGCTTTTGTGGAAAACTCTGGTCCCTCAAGGACCGCTTTTGCGACCAATACGCCACATCTGCAGAGCCGCTTATGCAGTCCCTTTTCCGCAGATGCGGAAACAACAGAACCAGCAATACAAACCTGAAGCAAACTCAAAACTTCTCATTTTTTTAACACCCGATCTCACCCCGAGGCCCCCGGGACCTCAACCAAAAGCACAGACATGATCTAATACCCTATCCAAACTTGCTCGAATCATCAAAACACTATCATTAACATCAAAATCCTCAATTTTCATCAAAACATCAAAATCCTCAATTTTCATCAAATCAAAGCCTAAGTTTCTTAAAAACTTCCGAATTGCACATTCGATCAAAAACCCAACCTAAACACCTCCGAATGACCTGAAACTTTACCCGCACATCCAAAATCACCTAATGAAGCTACTGCAACTCTCGAAATTCCATTCCGACCCCCAGATCAAAATCTCACCTACCAACCGGAATTCGCCAAAATTCAACCTTCGTTAATTCAAGCCTAATTCTACACCGGACCTCCAAATTCAATTCCGATCGGGCTCCTAAGTCACAAATCATCCCCCGAAGCTAACCGAATCACCGGAATTCACATCCGAGCCTTCTAACTATGTAGTCAACTTCTGGTTGACTTTTCCAAAGCAAGCTTCCTTCGAAGAGGCTAAGTGCCTCATTTCCAACTAAAACCAATCCAATTCTACCCAATCACCTCAAATACCGATATTAAAATATAGAGAAACATAATATGGGGGAAACATGGCGGTAACTCACGTGACGACGGGTCGGGTCGTCTCATCCTCCCCAACTAAGACAAACGCTCGTCCTCGAACGGGTCAAGAAACATACCTGGAGTCTCAAACAAGTGAGGATATCTGCTCCGCATCTCCCGCTCGGTCTCCCAAGTGGCCTCCTCCACGGCCCGACCTCTCCACTGCATCTTCACCGAAGCTATATCCTTTGATCTCAATCTTCGAACCTGACGACCCAAAATAGCCACTAGCTCCACATCATAGGTCAAATCATCATCCAACTGAACTGTACGGGAGTCCAACACGTGGGACGGGTCCCTAACATACTTCCGGAGCATAGACACATGAAATACTGGATGCACGCTAGACAAGCTGGGTGGCAAAGCAAGCTCATAAGCCACCTCTCCAATCCTCATAAATATCTCAAAAGGCCTAATGAACCTCGGACTCATCTTTCCTTTCTTTCCAACTCACATAACGCCCTTCAACAAGACCTTCTCGCCCACCATATAAGATACATCCCGAACCTTCCGGTCCGCATAACTCTTCTGACGCGACTGAGCTATACGTAGTCTCTCCTGGATCACTTTCACCTTCTCTAAGGCATCTTGGACTAACTCTGTCCCTAATAACCTAGCCTCGCCGGGCTCAAACCAACCAACCGGAGATCTATACCGTCTCCCATATAAGGCCTCATACGGCACCATCTGAATGCTGGACTGATAGCTGTTGTTTTAAGCAAACTCTGCAAGCGGCAAGAACTCAGCCCAAGAACCTCCAAAGTCATTAACACAGGCTCGCAACATGTCCTCCAATATCTGAATAGTACGCTCGGACTGTCCGTCCGTCTGAGGATGAAATGTTGTGCTCAACTCCACTTATGTGCCCAACTCTCACTGAAAAGTCCTCCAAAATTGGGAAGTAAACTAAGTACCTTTGTCTGAGATGTTAGAAACTGGGACCCCATGCAATCGAACAATCTCCCGGATGAAAATCTCTGCTAACCTCTCCGAAGAATAGGTAGTACACACCGGAATGAAGTGCGCGGACTTGGTCAGCCGATCCACAATCACCCAAATCGAATCAAACTTCCTTGCTGTCCGAGGGAGACCACTCACAAAATCCATAGTAATCCTCTCCCACTTCCACTCAGGAATATCCATGCGCTGAAGTACACCACCGGGCCTCTGATGCTCATACTTGACCTGCTGACAGTTGAGACACCGAGCTACATAACTCACAATATCCTTCTTCATTCTCCTCCACCAGTAATGCTGTCTCAAATCCTGATACATCTTCGCGGCACCTGGATAAATAGAATACCGCGAGCTGTGGGCCTCCTCCAATATCAACTCCCGAAGCCCATCCACATTGGGCACGTAAATCCGGCCCTGCATCCTCAGTACGCCATCCCTATCAATAGTCACATCCCTGGCATCATCATGCTGAACCCTGTCCTTAAGGACAAGCAAATGTGGATCATCATACTGGAACTCTCTAATGCGGTCGTACAAGGAAGACCGAGAAACAACGCAAGCCAACACCCGACTAGGCTCTGAAATGTCTAACCTCACCATCCGATTGGCCAAAGCCTGGACATCAACTGCAAAGGGCCTCTCCCCAATTGGAATGTACGCTAGGCTGCCCATACTAACCTATTTCGGCTTAAAGCATCTGCCACTACATTGGCCTTCCCCGGGTAATACAAAATGGTGATATCATAATCCTTGAGTAACTCAAGCCACCTCCGCTGCCTCAAATTAAGATCCTTCTATTTGAACAAATGCTGAAGGTTGCGATGATCAGTATATACCTCACAAGATACGCCATATAAGTAGTGCCCCCAAATCTTCAAAGCATGAACTATAACATCCAATTCCAAATCGTGAACGGGGTAGTTCTTCTCGTGGGGCTTCAACTGACGAGAAGCATAAGCAATCACTCTACCCTTCTGCATCAATACACATCTGATCCCAACTCTCGAAGCATCGCAATACACCATGTAAGAACCTGAAGCTGATGGTAATACCAACACTGGAGCCTTGGTCAAAGCTGTCTTGAGCTTCTGAAAGCTCTCCTCGCACTCCTCGGACCACACAAATGGAGCACCCTTCTGAGTCAACTTGGTCAAGGGCGATGCAATAGAAGAAAATCCCTGAACAAACCGGCAATAATACCCTGCCAACCCAAGGAAACTACGAATCTCTGTGGCTGAGGTCGGTCTAGGCCAACTCTGCACCGCCTCTATCTTCTTCGGATCAAATTGAATACCATCACTGGACACCACGTGCCCCAGGAAAGCCACTGACTCAAGCCAAAACTCACACTTGGAGAACTTTGCATAAAGCTTCTCCTCCCTCAATCTCTGTAATACCACTCTTAAGTGTTGAGAGTGCTCCTCCTGGCTATGCGAGTACACCAATATGTCATCAATAAAAACAATCACAAATGAATCCAGATACGGTCGAAATACATTGTTCATCAAGTGCATGAACGCGGCTGGGGCATTAGTCAGCCCAAAAGACATAACCAAAAACTCACAGTACCCATATCTCGTCCTGAAAGTCGTCTTCATAATGTCGGAATCCCTAATCTTTAGCTGGTGATAGCCTGAACGGAGATCAATCTTAGAGAATACCCTTGCTCCCTGGAGCTGATCAAACAAATCATCAATGCGTGGTAGTGGATACTTGTTCCACTGTCACCTTGTTTAACTACCTGTAGTCAGTGCACATCCTCATTGTGCCATCTTTCTTCTTTACAAATAAGACCGGTGCACCCCACGGTGACACACTAGGACGTATAAACCCCTTATCTAGGAGTTCCTGAAGCTACTCCTTCAACTTTTTTAACTCTGTTGGTGCCATACGATAAGGAGGAATAGATATGGGCTAAGTGCTCGGCACCAGATCAATACCGAAATCAATGTCCCTGTCTGGTGGCATACCCGGCAGGTCTGTTGGAAACACATCTGGAAAATCCCTCACAACGCGGACAAAATCAATACTAGGAGCCTCAGCTCCCACATCTCTCACAAAAGCCAAATACGACAGACAACCCTTCCCAACCATCCGCTGGGCCTTTAGGAAGGAAATCACCTTGCTGGAAACATAGTCAGTCATACCACTCCACTCAATCCTCGGGACACCCGGTATGGCCAAGGTGACTGTCTTGGCATGACAGTCTAGAATAGCATGGCACAGAGATAACCAATCCATGCCGAGAATAATATCAAAATCTACCATGCTCAACAGCAACAAATCAACTCGGGTCTCCAGACCCCCAATAGTCACTAAGCACGATCGATATACATGGTCTACCATAATAGTATCGCCCACCGGGGTGGATACATGAACAGGCAAAGCAAGGTACCCCCGAGTCGTACCCAAATGGTGAGCGAAATAAGAAGACACATAGGAATAGGTAGAACCGGATCAAATAAAACTGAGGCATCCCCGTGGCAGACTGAAATAATACATGTGATAACAACATCTGAAGAAATAGCATCTGACCGGCCCTGAAGAGCATAGAATCGAGCCTGACCACCACCTGATTGGCCTCCCCCTCTGGGGCGGCCCCTAGCTGCCTGACCCTCACCCCTAGCTGGCAGGGCGGGTGCTGAAGAAGATGGGCCAGAAGATGCGGGCTGACCCCTCTGCTGAGACTGACTACCACGAAGCCGAGGACACTACCTCCACAAGTGCCCAAACTCCCCCCACTCAAAATAGCTCCCAGGTGCTGGAGAATGGGACTGAAGGGAGCCCCATGCACCAGAGTGACTGGCTGATGCACTCGGCCTGGAGGAACCCTGAACAGATGTAGCTCGTGATGAACTCTAAGCTGGAAGAGCGCTGAGGGATGGCTGGCTCTGCTGATAACCCTGATGACCTCGACCGGAAGATGACCCACGATACTCAGAGCGAGCTGACTGAGGAGGTCTAAATGAATGACCTCTACTCTGCTGGAACTGACCCCTAGACGGAGCACCACTGAAGCTACCATAACCTCGAGGCCTCTTGGCCTCCCTCTCCTCTCTGTCCTGATGACGAGCCAACTCAATATCACGAGCAATATCAACTGCATCCTCAAAGGAAATACCTAGAACTCTCTCTCGGTTCATTAGAACACGAAGGTGATAATTAAGTCCATCTACAAACCTCTTGATCCTCTCTCTATCGTCCGGAACTATCCAGGAGGCATGATGGGCTAACTCAAAAAATCTCGCCTCATACTGGGTCACAGTCATGTCTCCCTATCGAAGCAACTCGAACTACCTACGCAGCTCCTCCCTCTGAGACTCTGGTACCCACTTCTCCAAAAAGATAGTGGAGAACTCCTGACATGACAGAGGCGCTGCACCTGCCGGCCTACGCCGCTCATATGCCTCCCACCATGTGAAGGCAACCCCAGTGAACTGAAATACGGTGAATGCCGCTCCGCTAGACTCCAAAATCCCTATTGTCCGAAGCACACGCTGACACTTATCAAGAAATCCCTGGGCATCCTCACCCTGAGCACCACTGAAAACTGGAGGCTGAAGCCTACTGAACCTCTCGAGACGATGCTGCTCATCGTCTGTCATGGCCGGAACCACAAAATCCTGAATTGGTACAACCGGCTGAGCTGGAGCTGCTCCCGGTGTCTGTAAACCCTGCATCACCTACTCGGGTGTGCGAGCAGTGGGGCTCTGACTGCCTCCCCCTGCCTGAGAAGTAGCTGCTGTAGTAGTGGCTGAAACTACCTGGGCTAGGCCAATGCAAACTGATAGAATCTGAGCCAGGGTCTCCTAGAGACCCGGTATCATAATGGGCACCGCCGGTGCCTGGACAGGTGTTGCTGGAATGTCCGCAGCTGGGGCCTGCTCCTGAGCTAGGGAAACTGGTGGAGCAACAGGTGTTGCCCTCGCGGCTCTGCCCCTACCACGACCACGACCACATCCCTGGCCTCTAGTGCCCTCAGTAGGTGGTACTGGTGGTCGACCGCCTCATCCTGTAGCGCGAGTCCTCGCCATCTGCAAGAGAATAGAACACAGAAGTTTAGTTCTCGGATCAACAAAGTCGCATGACAAGAATTTCAAGAATGTGAAGTTTTCCTAAGGGTTCTGTAGCCTCTCGAGGATAAATACAGACGTCTCTGTACCGATCCGCGAGACTCTACTAAACCTGCTCATGACTCGTGAGACCTAGTAACCTAGGCTCTGATACCAACTTGTCACGACCCAAA